>JAJOZX010007385.1:137500-180000 GCA_023014485.1 Bathynomus jamesi
ATATTATTCAGATTAAATTGGCTTTTCATACAACTTCCTTTTCTTCGCTAATAAACACTGATAAACAATGAAGAACATTGGTGACTGACTCCAGTGAACAGCTCAAAGTATATGAATTGTAATCCGGCCTTTGTTAACTGTCATATTATTATTCCTTGTTTGGATTGAATAATTTTATTTACCAAATTATCCATTCATGCATTGTAGTTAAACCATTATGGAGAGAGAGAGAGAGAGAGAGAGAGAAGAGAGAGAGAGAGAGAGAGAGAGAGAGAGAGAGAGAGAGAGAGAGAGAGGAGAGAGAAGAAATATAATTTTATGACAAACATTTATTTTGTGAACAAAGGTTTGTTTCAGTGGTGTTACGTGCTCCGCGCACATTACACAGACTACTTAATAGTTACAGTTTAACGTAAGTGGAAAGAACTTCTGAGCATTTTACACGCACCGACTCCCATCTCATTTCCCCTCCAAACAGTTCAAAAGAAGACCTACGTTAATAATTAATCCACTGATTTTCAGTTATTGTCTGAAAATTTGGCATAATTAAAGAGCGCTTTAATATATATATATATATATATATATATATATATATATATATATATATATATATATGGGAATTAACTCAGAATAGTCCCCTGAGTTTTTTATGATACACACAGACAGTGCATGGAACAAGGAACTCTTCTGGGATAATTAAATCCACTATAGTCCGAATAAATAATGGTAAATGACAAATACCATGTCCCAAAGGGATCCTATCTGCTTTGCAGATAGCTGGTGAGGGAAGCTATATTTATGGGACCTCTTTGCGAGTGACCCGTTACCCACGTCGGGCTAGCATCATGAAAAAGAAAAACTATGGTATTTGTCATTACGAATTTATTCGGACTATAGTGGATTTAATTATCCCAGAAGAGTTCCTTTTCCATGCACTGTCTGTGTATCATAAAAACTCAGGGGACTATCTGAGTTCATTCCCATCTTGAAACGGACATGTTGTGCCTTGAAAAGTGGACGCTCAATTCTGCCAGTTGAGGTTTAAGTTTTGGTTTTTGGCTAAAAATATAATAGTTACCCCTTTTTCTTTGATGTATTAAATCTGACGTGAAGGCAGCGAGTCTTTTGCTTATATTGAGGTTCTAAATGTAGCAGGGCTAGGCTGCTTTAAACCCTAGATCCATGTCCCAAAGCTGGATCCTGTCTGCTTTGCAGATAGCTGGTGAGGGAAGCTATATTTATGGGACCTCTTTGCGAGTGACCCGTTGCCCACGTCGGGCTAGCATCATGAAAAGAAAAACTATGGTATTTGTCATTTACCATTATTTATTCGGACTATAGTGGATTTAATTATCCCAGAAGAGTTCCTTGTTCCATGCACTGTCTGTGTATCATATATTATATATTATATATATATATATATATATATATTATATATGATCTATTAGGGCGGTTCAAATAAATGAAAATTAAAAATTCAAGCAAGCATGTACTTTTTTTTATAGACTTAAGAACATAAAAGTCTGAGACGAATTTGGATGGAATCCGAGAGTATTTACTCGGTGCTCAAGCATTAGAATATGTACAGTGGGTGAATTGGATAAATAACATTTAGATAACCAATGAATTCGCACAATATAACGTTCAGTGATGGCACAAATGCACTGATATCAACTTAATATCATACGTGAAATCTAGTCGCCTGAACATTTACCGGTGGCCAATGTCGACTTATTCTGGTCAGGAAATTAGTGCCGGTGCATTTCCACTATGTGTAAGAGGAACTGCTTTTGAGTCTTGGCTTTGGTAATGGTTGCATTGAAATTCTTTATCATGGACACGCCCCTTTCAGCACTGTCGTTGATAAAATTGAATCTTTACATGGATAGGAGGGATCGTCTATCGTCTTGGTGATTTTTCCACTCATCAGATGTCCTAAGAACCCTCGGCTGATCTTGAAAGTATCAAATAGCTTGAATGACGCTGAATCGACAAAGTCTGAGAGATCCATCCTCTCTACTGAAATGTTTCCTTTGTATTTTCTCCGATCTTTCTTTAGTGTTCCTCTCTCTAATAAATTTGCTGCTTCAACCATTTTCATCTTTGTTTTCCGACAAGGTTTCAAACGAAACAAAATCAAACCAGGAGGAGATTGTAGACACCAATCGACCAGGGAAGTACTCCGGGGGGGGGGGGGGGGACGTTAGGCAGGAAAGAGGGAATGCTGGAACTCCCGTTTCTCCTGTCACTGTCCTTCTTAGTTGATCTTTTTGGTGTCTCATCTGCTTGAGCACCCATTAAAGGTTTTGCTACCAAATAGAAATTTGTCATGAAGGTTTTTGTAAACAAGTAGAATTAAAAAATTCACATGCTCACTGTCTTACCTGCAATAAAATTTTTCACCCCTATTACATGAACCGCCCTAATATATATGATGTAATTCACAAGGAAAAAGAAAAATAATTCCAACATCTTTCGTGTATTCAGAAGTACACCTCGTCAGGGAATCACTGTATCAATGTATGGGCAGGACTTATTGCCGACAACTTAATCGGTTCTTTTGTTTTGCCTAGAAGATTAACAGGAGAATCCTATTCCAATTTTTTAAGGAATGATTCCCTGACGAGGTGCACTTCTGAATACACGAAAGGCCTTGGAATTATTTTTCTTTTTTCTTGTGGGTTTACAGCATTCATTCATTTCACGTGTTTAATTGTGAAATTCATCCCATATACACACACACACACACACACACACATATATATATATATATATATATATATATATCAGTGGCGACTCGTGGTATAAATGTATGGGGGTGCGATTTCATAAAATTGTACGACAACACCAACACGGACTCACAATAGGCTAGTGGGAATCCAACTGCCGCTCACAAGAGTACTTGTATTAACATATGCGGCTATGCCAGACGTACAATTCTAGTTAATTACAAATAAGTAATAATTTCAATAAAATACATATAAATGGTTTATATCATTATTACTGAAGTAACTATTAGTAAAAATAAAGTTATTATAAAAAAAAAATCGCGATTGTACTTATATTTTCATTACAACAGTAAAATATAATTTATATTTACTTGAGCGAAAAATCTATCGCTCCATTCGGCTGCAATATTATTTTGTATTCAAACAGCAGTACGCTGTTTGAAGCTATGCTATAAGTTTAGAATATTATGTACTGTATGAAGGCTTACTCAAAATGCCTCATGAATCATGATATGCCACATGAATTTTTAAAATATATTTCAAGAATATTTAGTTTAATATCTTAAAATTAATATATTTTTTATCTGTTAAATTAATATTTATCGTTTCAAGCAAGGGGGAGCGACCGCTCCATCGCTCCTATACGCCAGTCGCCACTGATATATATATATATATTTTATAAGAGCTCAGCATGAATTAGTTTTCAGTCCCCCTTAAAATAACAAAAATAACAGCTGAGACAAATATATATATATATATATATATATATATATTGGCGAATTAAAGAAAAAAGAACTGATTTTGATTTTACACCAGGTGATAATTATATCGCGAGCAAATGACAAATGATATCACATTCAATACCAGGTCCATACCTATTCAGTATTTAGATATTAGCTTTGTTACTAGTAATTGTCCTTTTAAGTTTAAAATTAATGCAATTAAGACCTTTATTTTAACAGCATATCGGATTTATTCTACTTTTAATCTTTCACATCAGGAGTTTGAATTCCCATAAAAAGTTTTTTACTTCTAATGGCTTCCCAGGGAAGGTTCTTGGGCGGAAATTAATAAATTTTTATCTAAACAATATTGTCCAGTCGTACCTAAGTCTTTTGCTTCTAAACTTAAATTATATTTTTCATTGCCATATTTCGGTGTTCAATCTGAAAATCTACGAAAAGAAGTGTGTAGGTTCCTCTCGAAATTTTTTACCCTCAAATTGACTTTAATACTGTACTTTTTAATGATTTTCATTTGGGTTCCTTATTCCATTATAAAGATAGAACGCCTCTCGGAATGCGATCCTCACTTCTTTATTTTTATAGTTGTACATGTTGTTCAGGTGTATTTTATGTGGGTTCAACCAAGAGAAGCCTCTAGTTTCGTGTCGATCAGTATTGCGCCAAGTCATCTAGAACTGGCTTACCTTTGATCAGACCTGATTATTCTAATATTCCTGGTCATGTAAACCTATGTGGCTCTACTTCTCAACAGAAGATTTTAAAGGTGTTTTATCTGTAAGTAACGACTCTGATTTTGGTTGTTTGAATCCATATACTATATATTAACCATTTGAAACCGATTTTAACCCTTTGAGGACCACGGGACATATTTGTCCCAACGAAATAATAATATAAATTGTACAATGATGCAACGTTTCTACAAATACATCTAAATGTTTATATAGGTATCGTTTAGTTGTTGGAAAATTAACCCCAAAATGGGTCATTTAAGTGACTATAGTTACTAACATATCTAATTGTGAATACCAATAACACCTAAACGTTTAAGTTCAAAGAAACGTATACCGGTCGTCAAAGGGTTAAATGATTGCACTTCATTTCCATTAAATATAACCTAAATTGTAACTTTTTACTCCTTGTCACGTCTTGGTTTTTACATTGACTGTCTTTAGTTTTAATTTTTCGTATTTTATTTATAATTATTATCAGTTTTACCGGTTCACTCATGAGATTAGGTGTCGAAACGTTTGAAATATATGAAGCTTGTATATATATCGTCTTGGCTTTTACCTTATACCCCGGGTACCCAAGTGATTAAGACGCTGGTCCGCTGATTAGGCGGTCATGAGATCGAGTCCGGGCGAGTACTTTGTAAATGCTGACTTCCCTGGTGGGTCGTGGTTCGGATTTCGCGTTAAACTGTAGCTCTAAAGTGGGGTAACAAGCTTGACCTTCGTCAGAATGAACAATTCGGGCCGAAGTAAAACTAAGGTGTGTGTGTGTATATAATAATGTGTAAATAAATGTAAGAAACTGTATGAGAATGACTTAAAATTTTACTTTAGTCCCATAAAAAGTTTTCTTTTTTAAACATTTTGTATCGATAGACAGAGTCGACGCTAAAAGTAAAAAAAAAAAAAAAGGACATTTATAAAATTAATATCTGTGAATGTAAAATCTTTATTTTACATAAAATGTCAATTCCGAAATTGGTTTCTTCAAAAAGCTTTTTGACAAATTGGTATTAATACTGTTTTGGGAGGTGAAATAGTCCTGGTGTCGAATCACCATGGAGAAAAATAGGAAAATAGTAAATATAAAAGCGGGTATAACTTTTAAAAAATGGGAGAAGAAAATCGAACTGCACCTTACCTTTTAATTTAGTTAGCCTTCTCGTTCTCTGAACCTTGACATCAGTAATATATAAGAGTGTGTGTATATATATATATTATATATATGGAACTTGATGGAAAAACTGGTACCTAAATTCAAACTAAACTCAATTAACATCCAAACAACACTGGAAAATAGGAAAGGTAGAATGTGTAGTGTTCACAAACTAAAGGCCCGATAAGGGACACCCCTCAACACTAAAGGAAAATAGTTTGGTTGTCAGGGGGCCAAGACTTTTTAACTAGCTTCCAAAGGACCTCGGGAACGTCACATGGATCAAAGTTAAAATCTTCAAAAGGAAACTAGATGCCTGGCTCAGGACGGTACGGTACCAGATGAGCAGGGTGTATTTGGCTACGCGCGATAGAGATCGCGAGAAAGCTTCTCCATCAAGCCAGGCCTAGAGGTGGGGGCCACCAGCTTAACCTTCATATGAAGAGAGACCGACGCACGGAAATTTATCAGATTACCAGATATATCGTTCTTGTTTTGTTCTGTAGTGTACAGTGGCCACAAAGTCCCTTTGCAGTGAAATTACAGCATATCTCAATGTTACCCTTGTTTTTTATGCAAAGGGACTTTGTGGCCACCCTTTAGTGCCCATAAAAATAAATATTTCCCCGCTACTGACTGCTTGTATTGAATGAAAATTTGACTTAAAATATACAAACGTAAAAGGAACCGCGGAAGAATATTTAAGTTTCAGAATGCTTTCGCGCACATTCAAATGTACGAGTTATAATGAGATTTAGAAATTATTGGAATGTAAACACTAAATTTATTGAGACGCAGAATTACTTAAGACTATTTAATAATTTAAATTACTAAACTATATAGCGTGCAATTAAATATGAATAACATTACAAAGTATAAATTAATACGCAAATATACTAATATTCTTGTCTTTTATTTCTATACATTAAACAAACGTAATATTTTGAAAACAGTAAAGCGAATTTCTTTCAATTTCGTACGCTTTAATTTTGCTACATACGAGAGAATAAATAATAATTTCGACTCTCTATTTTTGCACTGTGGCAGAAATTATGCATCATTATTTTTTATTATAATATTCGCGTAATTAATTGCGTATATTAAAAAACAACTGCTCCGAAATATTTGTGTGTGTGTGTGTGTGTGTGTGTGAAGGTTTAAGTAATATTTTGGCTTTAAAACAAGTAAAATGCGCAATGTTTTGTTTATAGTGTGCGAAAAATTTAATATTTTTTTTTTAAAAATGTTTATGTACTCATTCAAAAGTGTAAGTTGTGTATGAGATGCCAATAATAAAGTTTATTAAGGTTCAGAACTATGTGTGGAAATAGTTTATATAAAGTTAGATGAACTGTTGCCTTTAAAGTTATCCGTAAAGAATACCCTTAAAGTTACCCTCAGAGAGTACTCTTAAATGGTGATTGACGAGTTCATTCAAATTAAATTACAACTTTATATCAGAAGTTTATATATATCTGAAGTTTAACACTGAGAAATTTCAGGTGTTAAGGTACGGAAAAAGAGAAGACCTAAAATCCATGGAATATTATACCCCAAATGGATGGGAAATTCTAGAGAAATTCTAGAGCGGGAGATTTGGGGGTTGTAGTGACTGATGATGCGAAGTTTGAAGCATAAAGTGGGATAGCAGTAAGCAGAGCAAGGAGAATAATTGGGCAGATGCTGGGAACCTTTAATGAAGGGATGGGAATATAATGGTTCCTCTGCCGAAAACGCTGATCATACCCAAATTGGAATACTGCTCGGTCCTAACATCCCCATATAAAAAAGAAGACATTGGACAGCTGGAAGGGATTTAGAGAAGCTTCACAGCCAGGATCAAGGGATGCAAAGAAGTAGATTACTGGGAAGGGTAACGCGAACTAGACCTATATTTACTGGAAGGGAGAAGGGAGAGATGCACCATTATTCACACTTGAAAAATAATGGAGAAACTAGTCTCTAATCTTACATTGAACCCTGTAACTCCCGAAACAACGGTGGAAAGTAGAAAAGGAAGACTGTGTCGTGTTCCCAAATTAAAGGCTAGACAGGGAACATCCTTAACCCTGAAAGAAAATAGTTTTGTTGTGAGAGGACCAAAACTGTTTAATCAGCTGCCCAAAGACCTAAGGAACACAAATGGTGTTGCAGTGGACATCTTCAAAAGAAGATTAGACGCCTTGCTCAGAACAATCCCCGATGAGCCTGGCGTACCTGGCTATGTGAGGTGGAGAGTACAAGAAACCAACTCACTGCTTCACCGGCCAACTCGAGAGGAGGGGCGACGAGCTTGACCTTCGTGAAATGAGGAATCATCGCACGGAACCTTTGAAAAGTATATTTTCATCCGATAATCTCTTCCTTTCAGGCAAGTTAGCCTTCCCCCAAAACTGAAAAAAAAAGTATCATTGAAGCATTTGTAGCAAAGCAGTATTTTATTTAAAAAAAAAATCTTTGTTCCAAACTGTTAAGTTATGAACATATTCTTTAAATACGCTTGAATATTTAAATTAACTCTTAGTTAACTTAACCTGAGGTTTATTTAAATTAAATGATAAATTTTGAAGTGGTTTATCGTGTATAGATGATATTTTGATAAAAGATATTTCCACATCTACGAATTTGAGACACGATACAATTGCGTCAATGATACAGTATCACTGATGCTTAATTTATACTTTTGGGTAACGTCGTGGTCAATGTCAGGACCACCACTTTCCGTCGATCAGCAAAGTTAAGCGACATTTAGTCTGGTGAGTAGTTTGATGGGAGACCGTCCTTTGTGTCTAGATTATGTAGGAGCTGAAATATTTAGTCGTCTACTTTAGGACCCACTGCTACAAATTTTGTTTAGTTTAGTATCCCGTGAAATATTGCGACTTTTATTTTTACTGAAAATTGAAGATAAAAATAGTATTTCCTCGCTTCCAAAGAAATACTGCGCACTCAATCAGCATGTAATGCAGCTCCTTCTGATTTAATATAACCAATCAGGTCTAAGAAATTAGCATTGTGGGCATAGTTGTGGGCGTGGCTTTAATGGTAACAAATAATACCGTCAGATGTGAATGGGATATGATCAAACTGCGTAAATGAAAAGGTGATCTCGTTTTGTTTCCTTCAGCGTCATAATATGAAGTAATTGATTTTAAATTACACCTTAGAATTATAATTAAATTAAATCGAAATTATTAATTAATAATTAGGATACTTAAATAATTACTGGTGATTCAATTACTCGTAATTAATTCCTTTAATCCTCTCCTTGTGGGGTCTCGTTGGAGTTTATCTCCGTGGTTGGTTGTTGTTGCTCCTTAATAAAGTGACAACTAATGCTAACCTCTTCGCGGGGTTAGTATGTCCCAGGTCTCAAATCCTAGATTTATAACGACAGCTGCTTATAGGCATTTTCTATAAAATTGGTCGTAAAGAAAGTGACTCCTTTTACATTGGACAGACGGGAAAAGACTCTCACACACGTGTAAAATATCATCAATATTCCGTTAGAACGGGACAGTCGTCTGAACGCCGTTTGTCCAATTGTCAGAGTTGTCTCATTGTTATTGAGTGGAATAATTCTTCAATTTTGTTTCACTCGAGCAACATTGTTAATAGAAACATTCTTGAGTCTGCCATTATTCAACTTGCAAACAATTTCAACCTTAGCCAAGGTCATTTTTCGCTCGATCCTGTTATTTTGAATTCCTTCAGATCAGATTTAGATAAAGACGGGCAAGGCACTAAAGCTCTGATAGCTTTTCCAAGTGGATTATATGCTCCTCCTCCAATATTCTCTGCACCAATCATATAATTTTTTGTTAGTCTCTATAAACCGTATATATTGTCTCTATCTTGTTATTAATTTTAGTGTTCCTGACGATGTCATTAGATAAAAGCGCGTGAGCACTATTTCTTGTTTTAATTTTCCTTCGTGGTTGATTTCATCATAAATATTATTCACGTGTTACTTTCGTGAAATAATTTTCATTTGTATATTTTCATATATATATATATATATATGAGAGAGAGAGAGAGGCGACGTGGTTTTTAGTTTTTAGGTTCGTTTTTTAACGCGTTTTTCTTTGTTTTTTAAATGTTGCTGAAAAGTAATTTTATTTAAAATATAATTTTAAAAGTGGTCAAATAAGGTAAAAAAAAAACCCTCCTTCTGACATACTTTACGTTCATGTTAACTCTTGCTGGTGAATATACAGGGTGTTGTGGAAATAATGGCGCAAAATTAGTGTAATTTTTTTCTTAATCAATATGTTTACGATATATATATATATGTGGTGCTTTGCATTTTCAAACTGTTCAAGTTTAGAACACTTTTTCATATGATGACCATCATTCGTTGATATAATATGTACTCGACGCTCGAACTCCGCTAGAGCATTGGCAAGATGCTCTTGTGGAATGGATCTAGTAACTTCCGTTTCTTTGACGGAGTTCCTAGACACAATAGGTTAAGTCGGTTGATCGAGGTGGCTATGCTATCGATCTACCACGGCCTATCCACCGCAGAGGAAAGGTTACATTTACGAAGTTGCGAACAGAAAGTTTTGGATACTCACTTTTCCGTACCATCCAAAATATACTCAAGTTTTCTGACGGGAATGACAACCGTAGGGCCTTGTCAGAAGAACGTTCAATCAGTTTATCGTGCACGTTTCAGACAAGTTCAGCAGATTCTTCATCTCGCCAAACTTTCCATCGTCACGTGGGAAATAGTTCAGGAAATGTTTTTGTGGTTGAAGTATGTGCTGTATCATCATTTAAGGGAGTTTGCCAGTACGAAAAAGGTTGAGAAACATCGCTCGATGCCCTGGGCCTAACAATTAATATATATATATATATATGATGAATAAAACCACGAAGGAAAGGAAACACAAAATGGTGCTCAAGCGCTTTCGTCTAATGACATCCTCAGGAACACTGAAGTATATAAAAAGGTTAAGCCTATATATAGGTTACAGAAAAAAAAAAATAAATAAATAACATACATACACACACACACACATACATATATATATATTTATATATATATATATATATATATATATATATACATACATATCTATATATACAAATACATACATACATACATACATACATACATATATATACAATAAACAGAGAAGTAAAAATAATAAAAATTAAAAATTAAAACCTTAAAGGATTACCAATGAGGCGTACAGATTGTAGGAAAAATATCGATTTTTAGCACAAGATCAAATGGATTATAAAAATACAAATTTATACTGGGACTCTGCCGGGTTTTAACACAATGCTGCCTATGGTCAGGTTTCGATATATATAAAAAAAAAATAAAATAAAATGCAAATTAAAAGTTAATCGATTTTTAGCACAAGATCAAATGGATTATAAAAATACAAATTTATACTAGAACTCTGTCCGGGTTTTAACACATTTCTGCCTATGGTCAGGTTTCGATATATATAAAAAAATAAAATGCAAATTAAAAGTTAATAAAGTAGAAGACAAGTTTACCAAAGATTTAATGTTTTACACTTCTTATCTAAGTCTGCTTTAAAGGAATTCAACATAACAGGATCGAGTTGAAAAAGACCTTTGCTTATGTTGAAGTTATTTGAAAGTTGGATAATGGCAGACTCAAGAATATTTCTATTAACAATGTTGCTTGAATGGAATAAAACTGAAGCATTATTCCAATCAATACAGTGGGCTAACTCTGAAACTAACGATAAATTGATTAGTTTTGATGTTTGTTCATTGTTTACAAAAGTGCCGATTGACGATATGCTTGACTTTCTCTCCCAAGAATTACATAAGTATGACCTGCCACTACCTTCACACATTGTTTTGGAACTCATTAAGCTTTGCATCAAAGACTGTAAATTCACTTTCAATAACGAGTATTATCAACAAGTTTTTGGGATGGCTATGGGCAACCCCTTATCGCCCCTCCTCTCCAATATTTATATGGAGTTTTTCGAAATTAC
The DNA here is from genome assembly GCA_023014485.1 of Bathynomus jamesi. Classification (NCBI taxonomy): domain Eukaryota; kingdom Metazoa; phylum Arthropoda; class Malacostraca; order Isopoda; family Cirolanidae; genus Bathynomus; species Bathynomus jamesi. The sequence continues at coordinate 148,850 of JAJOZX010007385.1, forward strand.
CTATATTCCGAGAATCCTGGGGGTTGGCATCCCTTGGTTGCGGTACGTCGATGATATTTTGTGTATCTGGCCCATGAATCGTGACCTGGATAGCTTCCTCCTTCAGTTAAATGATCAAGTCCCCTCCATTAAGTTTACTTTAGAAGTTGAGCAAGACAATTCAATCCCATTTTTGGATGTGCGTGTACATAGGGAAAGCCCAGGTTTTAAGTTTAGTATCTATCGGAAAACGACAAACAATTTGTCCTACGTACACTTTTACTCGGGACATGATACCCCCATTAAGAAGGCCATATTTTCATCAATGTTCTCCGCGCCATTAGGATCGCCAGTCCGGAATACATCGATGCCGAATTGGAAAAAATCAACGGTATTGGAAGTGATTTGTGTTATCCATCTGCGTTTATGGAATCTTGTCTCAACAAGGCAAAACGAACTTTCTATCGTGTCAATATTAACACTCGTACTTTGTCAAAAAATATTTTAGTACTTCCATTTTTCCCGGGCTTTTTAGGCATTGCTAATGTACTTAAACTTTTGGATATTAATGTAGTATTTTCATATAACAATATTGTGAAAAATATCATAGTAAAAAATAGCCCTACCGATAATTCAGGCATTATCTATAAAATTGGTTGTAAACAATGTGATTCCTTTTACATAGGTCAGACGGGAAAGGATTTGCACACACGTATAAAACAGCATCAATATTCCGTTAGAACAGGACAGTTGTCCAGTGCCCTTTTTGTCCATTTGTCAGAGTTAGCCCACTGTATTGATTGGAATAATGCTTCAGTTTTATTCCATTCAAGCAACATTGTTAATAGAAATATTCTTGAGTCTGCCATTATCCAACTTTCAAATAACTTCAACATAAGCAAAGGTCTTTTTCAACTCGATCCTGTTATGTTGAATTCCTTTAAAGCAGACTTAGATAAGAAGTGTAAAACATTAAATCTTTGGTAAACTTGTCTTCTACTTTATTAACTTTTAATTTGCATTTTATTTTTTATATATATCGAAACCTGACCATAGGCAGAAATGTGTTAAAACCCGGACAGAGTTCTAGTATAAATTGTATTTTTATAATCCATTTGATCTTGTGCTAAAAATCGATTAACTTTTAATTTGCATTTTATTTTATTTTTTTTTTATATATATCGAAACCTGACCATAGGCAGCATTGTGTTAAAACCCGGCAGAGTCCCAGTATAAATTTGTATTTTTATAATCCATTTGATCTTGTGCTAAAAATCGATATTTTCCTTACAATCTGTACGCCTCATTGGTAATCCTTTAAGGTTTTAATTTTTAATTTTTTATTATTTTTACTTCTCTGTTTATTGTATATATATGTATGTATGTATGTATGTATGTATTTGTATATATAGATATGTATGATATATATATATATATATATGTGTGTGTGTGTGATGTATGTTATTTATTTTTCTTTTTTTCTTTCTGTAACCTATATATAGGCTTAACCTTTTTATATACTTCAGTGTTCCTGAGGATGTCATTAGACGAAAGCGCTTGAGCACCATTTTGTGTTTCCTTTCCTTCGTGGTTTTATTCATCATAAATATTTTTCACGTGTTACCTTCGTGAAATAATTTTCATATATATATATATATATAATATAATATATATATATTATACAGGGGGCTGCAAAAGTAGGTATACAGTAAGGATTATACCAGTATTATAATAGTGGTGCTAGGATTCATTTAATACTAGAATTCATTTAATTCATTAAAATCATTATTACTATTTTTAATATTTTTATTTTCGTAATTTTTTCTATAATACATCTATTATTTGCAGGTAAAAGTGGAAATTTAACGATGGCTGGTAATTTAACGGACGAGGAGCGCAAATGGATTTTGAAACAGTACTGGAAGACAGAGAATAGTGAACGTGTGCGAGAGCAGTGGCGAGAAACATTTGCATCGCCTCCACCAACGAGGCTCACGATTTACCGGATACGTGACAAATTTGAGCGGACGGGGTCTATCCACAACTCGCCGAAGAGTGGTCGACCAGTCACCGTGACAACGCCAGAGAATGCAATGCAGGTCGCCCTGGCATTTACCCAGAGCCCTCAGAAATCGAAAAAAACAGGGCGTCATCTGAATTGGGTATTGAACGCAGATCGTTGGGTCGTTTGATGCACCGTGTAGGAAATTGATGCTGATAAAGACCTTTGTGCCAGAGTGTGCATGGGTGTCCACACTCGACTAGTGGAGTGTGTGAATGCCGGGTGCAAACAGTTTGAACATTTGAGGGATTAATATGTTTATTATTGATATGTTATTATTGATATGCTTGTATAATCAATAAAATACGTTTTGTGCGCACGTTTTGTTTTTCATTATTGTATACCTACTTTTGCAGCCCCCTAGTATATACACACACATACGAAGTATGTTCAAAAAGTATCAGGACAGGGTGTTTATTTTTAGAACAAGGTCACGTTTGGAGTTGTGACTGTGCTAAACATGTCTCTGCATGTCGAGATAAGTTGCCTGATAGGGTTGCACTTCATTGTGTAGCGTCAGTCCACTGTGGTGAGGCGATAAAGTTAAACGTGTTTTGTTTCGTGGAGATTTCTTACGATGAGGTCATGTTACTTGTTTTTCTTACTGTGAAGGTGTTGTGCACCATGAATATGCTCCGCAGGGACAAACAATCAACAAGGAATTTTACACTGAAATTTTGACGTCTACGTGAAGCAGTTCGGAGGAAAAGGCCGCAGAAGTGGGAGTCCGGAAATTGGATGCTTCATCACGATAACACGCCAACTCATTCGTCGCAACTTGTCCAGCAATTTTTGGCCCGAAACGGTATCCCCCAAGTACATCAGCCTCCATATTTGCCGGATTTAGCTCCATGCGACTTTTTTTTGTTTTCGAAGCTTAAACGAACCCTGAAAGGACACCGATTCGATGATGTTGAGACCATTAAAAGAAATTCAACGGAGCAGCTTTTGGCCATTCCGAAAAGTGTTTTCGAAAAATGTTTTCAACAGTGGCAGGATCGTTGGGCAAAGTGTGTGGCTTCAGAAGGAGCGCACTTTGAGAGAGATTAACCCCCAAACCCTGTAAGTACCATATTGTGTCTATAATCGCATCAGTCCGGATACGTTTTGAACAAACCTCGTGTATATATATATAAATACATATATAACTCAAAGTACTACTATAATTTCGCAAAAAGAAAGTCGAAAAACCATGCGACTATCGGACCTTTAAAAAATGAGAACAGTGCTTCATCTGATGATCTAACAGAAGTATCTGAAATATTAAGAGCTCAGTACGAATCATCTTTCAGTATCCCAAAAACTGACAAATTGATATGCGATAGAAACGCGTTCTTTGAAGAACCACAAGGGGAAAGTATAACGGATTTCTACTTTACGACGGATGATATTACACGAGCCACAGGGAAACTAAAAACACACTCAGCGGCAGGACCGGATAAATGGAATGCCACACTGATCAAAAACTGCAAGAATGCAATCGCTGAGCCCCTATACTGGATATGGAGACGATCACTAGACACGAGAGAAATACCGGACATCCTGAGGAGCGCAAACATAGTCCCAATATAGAAAGGAGGAGATCGATCCGAGGCCAAAACTATAGGCCAGTATCGCTTACATCCCATCTCACTAAAATATTTGAAAGAATAGTTAGACATGCCTATCACATGCCTATCACAACTAATGGAACACTACAACAACATTGATGCATTTGAAAGTAATGAAAACTATGATGTACTATACACAGACTTTGCTAAAGCGTTCGACAAGTGTGACCACGGAATCATAATACATAAACTGAAATATATGGGAATAACAGGAAAAGTAGGGAAATGGATATATAATTTCCTTAGTGAGCGGCGGCAAGTCGTTACAGTACAAGGAATATCTTCATCAGAATCAGAGGTCCTCAGCTCAGTACCACAAGGAACAATATTAGCTCCACTACTCTTCATAATCATGCTAAGTGACATAGATGACGTTACCAGAAACAGCACAGTAACATCCTTTGCGGATGACACAAAGATCAGCAGAAAAATAAGAAACTCAGAAGACATAGGATCTCTACAAACCAACATAAACAGAATCTACAAGTGGACGGAAGACAACAATATGAAGTTTAACCCCGAGAAATTTCAGCTATTACGGTATGGAAAGAGAGAAGACCTAAAATCCATGGAATATTATACCCCAAATGGACAGGAAATTCAGAGAAATTCTAGAGCAAAAGATTTAGGGGTTGTAATGACAGATGATGCGAAATTTGAAACACAAAATAAGATAGCAGTAAACAGAGCAAAGAGAATAACGGGACAGATATTGAGAACCCTTAAACGAAGGGATAGGAATGTAATGATTCCTCCACTGAAAACCCTGATCATACCCAAATTGGAATACAAGACATTACACAGCTGGAAGGGATCCAGAGAAGCTTCACAGCCAAGATCAATGGGTGTAAAGAACTAAATTACTGGGAAAGGTTACGCGAACTAGATATATTCACTGGAAAGGAGAACACACACACACACACACACACACCATTATTTACACTTGGAAAATAATGGAGAAACTAGTCCCTAATCTTACTCTGAATCCTATAACTCCCCAAACAACGGTGGAAACTAGAAGCGGTAGACTGTGTCGTATTCCCAAATTGAAGGCGAGACAGGGAACATCCTTAACCCTGAAAGAAAATAGTTTTGTAGTGAGAGGACCAAAACTGTTTAATCAGTTGCCCAAAGACCTAAGAAACACGAAGGGAGTTGCAGTGGACATCTTCAAAAGAAGACTAGACGCCTGGCTCAGAACAATCCCCGATGAGCCTGGCGTACCTGGCTATGTGAGGTGGAGAGCACAGGAATCCAACTCACTACTTCACCAGGCCAACTCGAGAGGAGGGGCGACAAGCTTGACCTTCGCGAAATGAGAAGTCATCGCGCGAAACCTTTGTAAGGTTAAGGTATATATATATATATATATATATATATATATATATATATATATATATATATATTATCAGTTAACTCAAAGAAATTCGGATAAAAACCTAAATAAAAAGTAAAATATTTTTGAGAGCCATGAAACTTTGATTTCAGAAACAACAGTATCAGTCGAAACATGTCATAACAAATGTTGGAAGTGTTCACCGCCATGTTCATTGCAAAAACGTGCACGTTGAAGCCCAGTTGAACGTTGTCAATGATGTTGCTAATGTTTTATTACAACTCTGAAATTTTTTAACAATAATTTTTAAGATATCTATCTATAAATAAATATACTTTGCGCAGTTTTGAGAGGAGTTGAGCGGAGTAACAAATTTCGCTCAGTCGCCTGTTATGATTGGCTGACTCGCGTAAAGTGGGTGGAGCTAATGTGTGTCTCTCAATCGCCCGTTTGGGTCGGATCTATGAAGATGAGCGGCGTTAAAGGTGACGAAGTGATCATAAGCCCTACCCGTAGGGTAGGGAGCCGAAGGGGCAGCTTGTTATATTAAATTGAAGGAAATGTACGAGAAAAAATATCTTAAAAAGCAACGAAATAAATTTAATAAATTATCCTAAATTGTTTTCTTCTTATGGATCATTTATTTTCTCCTAAGTATACAATTGATCATTTTATTTAAAATTGTATAAAATATCCAATATTACTTCTGGAAATGTTTACCTTTAGTTCATTATTAGTATTACTAGCTAAAGATTGGCCTTATGGACGCATTTAGCTAACCCTGCGGTGTTAGGGCCTTCGGTTCCAGTAATTAGGGGGCCTGCGACCCCATCTAATAACGGGCAATTGTTTATTCACATTTGTAAAATCGAGAAAAGTAATTCGGTCAATAAAACTACAGAAAAGAACGCAGCCATGAAAATCTTAAGCTTCACACCTGAACCCACTTGTGTCAAGATTTGTGAAGCTCATTTAAAATCTAAGTTACTCGTGAACTTAAAGTAAATATTAAAATTTCGCTGCCTTAATAATTTCTTTTCAAAATCTTCGATGTAAAATTATTTACTGTGACTTTTTCGGTATGAAATTATTTACTACGACTTTTTCCACAGATAGATAGATAGATAGCTAGATAGACAGAATCAACTCCATTATTGTTAAGATTATTACTATTGCTTAATATTTTCATTTCTTATGTAATAAATAAACTAAATAAACTGAATCCATTAATTTTGCCTAAAGTTCGCATGCTTCCAACGGCATATTCAGATTAGAATACTATAAATATACTAATGTCATATCAGATATCTAAACTGTATATGAAAATATTTCAAAACTGTGTAACTTGTAATCTTTTCTTAGTCATCACATATTTTGTCACATATTTTAGCTGGTTATAACGAAAATTAAAAGGACATCTGATCGACTTGACATTTTATCGTAGTTATTATTAGGTTAGGTTTAGTTTCTTAGAGTGTCCATGTTTCGATCTTTTCAACGAAATAGGTATAGGTCCAAATTAAAGCACTATTTTGAACAAGTACGTTATGAAAATGAAAATGTTTATTGGCAGACTATAGTCCATATGACAAATATTATTAATACAATGACAATTCATATACTAGGGCTAGAAATATATACAATTGATTAGAAATAATACTGCACTGTCGAAGTTAAGTGGAGCTACAGACAGACGTTTTCGTACCAAGAAGTTATATAGAGGAAATTATCGTGAAGTCCATTGTAGCGCAACGTTTAATATATGTATATATATATGGACCATTCTGAGTTCATTCCCATATATATATACTGTATATATATTAGTCAGTGGCAAAAGTTTTGGCCCTCCGATTCCAAATACTATAGAATATATAGATCCCATTTCTTTTTACGGTTTTCACAGTGTGGTCAGTTTCCATGGCAACTGAAAACCGTTTGCGAGGAAAATATTTGTTTTTCTCTTTTTTTCCTTTACTTATGCTATAAGGTGGTGAATTTGGTGTTTGTGTATGACGTATAAAACAATAGTGTGAGGTAATTTAGTTGTAATAATTATAAGTATCTACAATTTAACGTATAAAGTTAGGAAATTTATTATAATAAAATGCAGGCATATTTACGTAGAGTAAATATTATGAATTTGTAGAAATACAGGGTCTATCAGAAGTCGTGCACCATAGACTGTATAATTATTAAATTAAATAAAGCTATATCAACCTATGGTGCGCGACTTCTGAGACACCCTGTAGAATAATCAAATAACGTTGATGAATATTTATATTACAGACGTTTTAGAAGCAAAAGGTGTGAATTAAGTCTGCAAGAAAATTACGTAAAGCTTTTTTCGCACCTTTTGTTTTGGTGTTGTTTTATTGAAAATATTCTTTTCTCGTACCCTTCCTTACGTTTAATATAATATTTTAATTATTGTTAGGAAATTTCGGATTACACACGTGCAGTAAAATGTTAATACGAGATAATCTACGTTGGTGTATTATTTTTTATCCGTTGCGACTTTAAAGGTCGTATGATAGGAGAGACCCTCAACTGAGCCTGGATTCGGAATCCAAAAACCCAGTGTCGCTTTACTTCGCTGATGTTACTGGAAGAGGTTCGAAGACGTGGGTAAGCCATTTATATTTCCCAATTTATCATTATCATGTAATACATTGCAGTAGCATAAAGATTTTTCCTAAAACACTGACTAGAATGTGCGCATGACGACTAGCATGAAATAAAGGGAATGCCATGCAATATTTAATATTTTGTATATTTCCCATCTGCTTCTATGATATCGCTGAAACGTCCGCGCATAAGATGCTACAAGATTTTTTAAATAATTTGGAGTTTTTCACACACTGCCGTGTACATCAGTAATGTACCTTGAAAGATTAATCTCATTACGCAGTACTCTTTCCCCCAATTCCTGTTCTATTGTACCTCAAACATTTTCAATTGTGTTTAAGTACAGAGAGCTTGGAGGCCAATAAATTGTTATTGTATCATCGCTGTTATCAATCTATTGACGCACCACGAAAGATGTACGTATGGAACTATTATCATGTATTAAATAAAATGGTTCTCCTTGTGGAAGGAAATAGGCCCTAACAATCGGTAGCAGGACATCACTTAAGATATCAACATGCTGCTCCCTCGTCAATCGTCCTTCAATCTTTGTAACTTCATCAATCCTAGCTGCAGACATCCATCCCCACACCCCAACATTAACTCGTTTGTTCCAGTGTGTTGTTTGAATGTTGGTCTCAAATATCTAGTACCGCGCGTACGGTAGCAATGACTTGGCCCATGACACTCGGTAGGCAAAGTCTTTTCATCACAAAATACAGCTCTGCGCCAAACATCCTTCAGTCTAACAAGCTTTTGTTCCTTTGTCAACAAAGGTTTTTGACAGGACTTTGGTGGAAAATGTTGTTTTCCACCATACGCCGAATAACAGTACGACCGCTACAAGATATAGATACTGAATTTATTTAATTTTACATACGAGTGTATATTAATTTTAAAATAAGAAAACATTTACACCAATAATTATGTATAATGTGTAAAATCTATCGATTATTAGTTGATATCAATAATAATAATACTAAATAATATTAACAGCAATACTAAGTTTATAATTTATAGTTTCTACGTACATTTTACTAAGGAACTGTATTTATAATTTTATTATGAATAGATATTCATTTATAAATTTGCATATAATAGTCTAAACGTGTACGCATATGAAGGTTATACAGAACAGCCCACACACACACATTATTAATAATTTTTTTCACTGTTTGATCACGATAACGTTGCATATCAACTATTAGGACCGCATCCTGAGCTTCAAAAGTTCTACGAGAACATGGATGATCCGGTCTCTCTTCCCATAAAGCCTCGTCTAACACCTTGTAAAAATAAGCCCTTCTATTCAAGTGATAACCTCGGAATTATTACGAAACGTAATTAATCCAGTAAGTAAATGTGTAATTTTTGTTTTATTTTAAAACATAATTTGTCTCATTAAAAAAAAAGTATAGAATTTACAACGTAATTTTATAATTAATCTGCGCAGTTGTTTATCCATATAACGTGTCCATAAAGAAAAAAAAGGTTTGGTTTCTGACGTCACAATGATGTCGCATATTTAGTCTTTATTTCCAAATTATGATAAAATATAGAATTAATATAGAAATATATATTTAACGACGCTATATAGCATAAAGATAAAGGATAGCATAAAGATAAACGACAGCATAAAGATAGATAAATCCTACAAGTTACATTAAACCATTTATGTTCTGAATACCAATTCATATGATAGGATTGCGATATTTTTTTTTGTGAAGAATATACAATACATATTATGTTCATTTCCAGTTGCCATATGAACTAAGCAAAATTGAAAAAACGTTTTTTTTCCCAGTCGTTATGTGCACGTTTATTAGGAATTACGTTTAATATTACTGAAATATATTATATGATAAATGTATGTGTTATATTATATCATAAATGTGTGATAATATGTGCAGCAGGACCGAGGAGGGGAAGTGACATTGAGTGGAGAGCGTGTTAAGACGGTGGAGTATTTTAAATACTTGGGGTCAACAGTGGATGCAGAGGGGGGAGCAGAGAGAGAGATAAACTGTAGAATACAGTCGGGGTGGAAGAACTGTAGGGACGTATCAGGGGTGCTCTGTGATAAGAGGGTCCCAGTGAAACTGCAGGAAAAGGTATTCAAAACAGTGGTGAGGCCGGCAATGTTGTATGGAATGGAGACTGTGCCAATGAAGAAGAGCAATGAAAGAAAAATCGATGTGGCTGAAATGAAGATGTTGAGATGGATGTGTGGAGTGACGAGGAGGGATAGGGTCAGAAATGAGCATATAAGAGGAACAGTGAAGGTGGCGGAAGCATCTAAGAAGGTGCAGGAGGCCAGGCTGAGGTGGTATGGACACGTCAGGAGAAGAGAGGAGGAGTATGTGGGGCGCAGAGTGCTGGAGATGGAGTTGCCGGGACGGAGAAGAAGAGGAAGACCGAAGACGAGATGGAGGGACTGTGTGGTGGCGGACATCAGGGAGAAGGACTTGGAGGAGGACGTGGTATACGACAGAGGAGAGTGGAGAAGACGAACCAAAAACAGCGACCCCATGTAAAGATGGGATAATAAGCTGCGGAAGAAGAAGAAGAATTATATGATAAATGTATTTGGGTATTTTAAAATAAAATGGCAAGCATAAATGGCTTACCCACGTCTTCTCAAACCGCTTCTAGTGATATTAGCGAAGTGAAACAACATTAAGTCTGGTAAGTGGTTGAATGAGAGACCAATGTATTGTGTTTGGATTCTATAGCCATCCTTGGTTCCGAATTCAGATTTAGTTGTAGGTCCCTCCTATCATACAACTTTTGACGTTGCAACGGATAAAAAATAATAACGTGCATAGATTATCTCGTATTTATTATTTACTGCACGTGTGTCGTCTGAAATCTTCTAACATATCAATAATTAAGCTAATATTACATTAAATTGAAGGGTGTGTCTGAGAAAACCATATTATATTTTAAATAATATATCAAGAAACAAATTGCTTTAAAAACGTTCCATTCCATAGTTCTATTGTGGACGTAATTTACACCTTTTGCTTCAAATATTTATTTTGCAGATATTTTAATCAACGTTGCTTGACTTCTCTTTCTACAAATTCATAATGTATACGTTAATATTAACATGTTTTATTATTATAGTTAAATATGTCTTAACTTTATACATTAAATTCTAGATATTTAGAAGTTATTAAAGCTAAAGTACCTCGCATTACTGAATTCCAGATGCAAGGTTGGTACTATTGCTTTATACCGTTATACACAAATGCCAAAGTCACCAACTTATCGCAAAAGAAAAGGAAAAAAGAAAAACAAATATTATCTTTGCGAATGGTTTACAGTTGCCATGGGAACTGAACAAATTGTAAAATTGGTAAAGGAATGAGATATATATATATATATATACGAGGAGTGTATCGATAATTTTATTGCTACGGACAAAATGAATGCAAATAAGAAATAACCATTTACATATGTGAGTCTTCCTGCCCTCTGGCGTCTGCAGTCTGAAGCAAAATCTGTTACCATGAGTCAGTAGTTGGTTGGAGCGCTTAAAGGGAAGGTGTGTTTTTGCAGTACGTCGAAATCTCGGAAATGGAGCAACGCGCGTTCAGAGACGAACGAAATGATTAAAACAGCTTTTGGAAATGATGCTCTCAGTGTAGCTAACGTTTACAAATGGCACAAAAAGTTTAAAAATGGAGAAACACTTGCTCGTACCAGAAATCGAATCTGTTGGACATTTTCATCCGTAATGAGAAGTGGAAGGACGGCCACTGCGTCCCTTGTCTCGAGCGATGTTTCTCCATTTTTAAACTTTTTGTGTCATTTGTAAATGTTAGCTACACTGAGAGCATCATTTCCAAAAGCTGTTTTAATCATTTCGTTCGTCTCCGATGCAGATTTTCCAAGTTTGGCACGCGCGTTGCTCCATTTCCGAGATTTCGACGTACTGCAAAACACACCGTCCCTTTAAAGCGCTCCAACCAACTACTGACTCATGGTAGCAGATTTTGCTTCAGACTGCAGACGCCAGAGGGCAGGAAGATTCGCATATGTAAACGGTTATTTCTTATTTGCATTCATTTGTCCGTAGCAATAAAATTAACGATACTTTTTGATCACTCCTCGTGTGTGTGTGTGTATATATATATATATATATATATATATATGGGCTACGTCGTGGCCAATGTCGTAACACCGCTTCCCGGAGATCAGCGAAGTTAAGCGACATTGGGTCTGGGTAGTAGTTGGATGGGAGACCGTTCTCCGCGCCCAGATTATGTAGCGACTCGTGGTTCGGATCCCACGTAAAGCTGTAGGTCCCCTCCGTCATATGACCTTAGATGTTGCGAAGGAGGTTAAACAACCCCAATTAAAAAAAATATATATATATATATATATTACACTTAAGCCTCAGCTTTGATGGGACATGTCAAGAATTAACTCCTGAAAACTTCGGATTTGTGAGTTGAATTTTAATCTCGAACCTCTAATTGATGATTCGTTTGTAAATATAGTTTTGTGTTTAAGAATTCCGTTTGCGATAATTCTTCAAGAGTTTCATCAAATTATAAAATTTGTTCATTTTTATTCTCAAGGAGATATAAAATAAGATACAGTGTATGAGAAGTTTTATACTTGGTTATAATTTGACGAAAGAAGCGGTATAAGGCGTAGAAGAGCCCAAAAAAGGATATGGTTTAGGTATTCTTTTTCGGTCTCATCTACGCCTTATATTAGCTTTAACAATAATGGAGCTGATTCTGTCTATCTATCTATCTATCTATCTATCTATCTGTGGAAAAAGGCGCAATAAATAATTTCATACCGAAGATTTTGAAAAGAAATTATTAAGGCAGCAAAATCTTAATATTTACTTTAACTTCACAAGGAACTTAGATTTTCGGGTTCGGGTGTGAAGCTTAAGATTTTCGTGGCTGCGTTCTTTTCTATAGTTTTATTGACCGAATGACTTTTCTCGATTTCACAAACGTGGATGGAATTTTTTACGTGGTAGAAGCGTCCACAGACTATTTAAACTGATGATAATTATTAGAATGAGGTGTTGATGTTAGATGTATATTAGAGTTGATGTTTGTTAGAATAAGGAAATACAATTTTTTGAAACAGGAAATTTTGTTTTCCATTTTTCTTTTTCCTGTATGAACAGTTGTCCGGTATTAGATGGGGCCGGATGCCCCCAGCACCGCAGGTCTAGCTAAGGGCCCATCTTTAGCTAGGCAGTATAATGATTCTGAATACAAAATAAGGTTTTGGGGTGTTTCGGCATGTAAAAATATGAGCCCTCAAGTGGGAAGGGAATTAATTCTTAAACGATCTACACTATACAGGGTGGGCTATAAAAAGTAAGACCTTCGTTTAATATGTCAGTAACTTTGGCTGAGGGTTGTTTATTTTTATTAAAATAATACAATATGTAGTACAACTCGCTTAACACTTTTGTTCCAAATTTCAAGTAAAAATCTTGCTGAATATGTGAAGAACATTTAGTTTAAATTAGGTGGTACGAAAATAAACTGATTAGATTTTTTGTACAAAAACAGCATTTACTAGATACAAAACAAAAGTGTATTGTTTTCATTTACTAAAAAACATTTCTTCTTTTGACAATATGGAAGTTAACTTGTATTAGAATAAATATTCAATATGTTCACCGTTTTGGTGAATGGAGGCTTCCAACCTGGAGCGCCATTGTTCAAATGGCACAATCGATAAATCTTTGTCATAACTTTTCCCAAGCGTCCTCGATCGCCTGATGCAATAATGTTACATTTTCGATAGGATATTCGTAGACAAGCTCCTGCAGTGCAGACAAAATGGAATAGTCCACTGAATTTAAATCTGGACTATTCGGAGGCCAATGTTCTTTTTCAATAAAGCCCGGAACATTAACCCGATGAAAAGACACAGTCGAGTTTGCTGTGTGATGAGTTGCCTCATCTTGTTGGATGGTAAATCACTCTCCTGATTTATTACGAATGACGGGCAAATGCTTCTCGAGAATTAATTGATAGTACGCAGCATTAACCTTGGTCCCTGGTTCAACAAAAACGAGAGATTTTCCAGTTTTGAAATTTAAGCGGATGCCATAATTTTCTGGGTAAAAGTAGGACGCTCTCTCAAGAGCCTCTCCGGCGATACACGGATCTTTATTTCTGCTCTTGAATACACCCGATCGTTTTGAGTGTTCACCGAAGTTGAAAAGGTAAACGTTTTCTCGTCACTGAACCAAATTCGCCCAACAGTATTAGCAGGAAAACTTGCTAACAAATGTTGTCATCATGTTATCCTCTTCTGCTCATTAGGATATGTAAACTGGTTACGAACTCATTAGGATATGTGAACTGGTTACGAACTCATTAGGATATGTGAATTCGTTTGAAAAGATTCGTGTGTAAATCATGTTTGACGATTCGCCGCACCGTACTTCGTGAAATGCGAGTTGCTCTTTCAATTTCTCCTGGAGATTTGTATTTTCCAGGTTGACCTTCTTGACTGCAAATCATGTTCACGACGACTTCCACGTTTCTTCAGTGCGTGCAGTGCGAAGCCGTCCATTTCCTTCCTTTCGAGCAATACTACCAGTTTTACTAATTTTTTGAATCGCTTTTTCTATCCCATTTCTTGTCCACGTTTTATTTGGGAACTCATTTATCATGTTTTTTTTTGAGGGGGGGGGGCATCCTAGTTTTTCTGTAGTCGCAAATTTTTAATAGAATAAGGTGTTCTTCAGTATATTTTGGTATTTAAAATTCCCGTTAATTCCTGAAACAGAAGAAACAAGCATTACAAATTTTCAGCAATAGGTTTTTAAACTTAATTTATTAAAAAGAATAGAACTTCCATGTTTTTTGGTTAATTAGCTTAATATTTTACTCACACGTGTACAATAAGCCTTACTATATACCCATATACTGTAATATAATTACACTGAAGAGCTTACGGCCAAAGTTACCCTCGTATGAAGCGAAGGGCTTACTTTTTTTGGCCCACCCATTGCAGAAAATCATGTTTGCGAGATCGCATTATTTTTTACATCGGACTTGAAAGCATTTTATCACTTTTCTGAATTAAAGAAGTAATAGTGAAAGGGAATTACAGGTAATTTAGATGTAAATGATGAACACCTGGAAAGTGCAGTGGGTGGAAATAGGTCAGACTTGAGAAATAGTGAGGAGCGAGTTTTTCGGGAGGTGGTCAGAGGGTGGGGATATGTAGGTAGAAAGGATTTAAGAGAAGAAAAAGGAAAAATGTAAACAAATCGGGAACTAGAAAGTAGAATAACGCAGAAACATTATTCATTGAAAGGTATTTACAAATCTCTCTCTCTCTCTCTATATATATATATACATACTTTATATGTTAATAATTAGTTAACGTTATATTCACTAATATGAGTCGGCTAATATACTCGTACGTATAATTTCCAATTCGAGGGATGTGTCCTCATAACTTGGATATAATATACCCTTGATATAATTTACTATAGTTATGGAATAAGGGTTAAAGTAAATTTCATAACATTTTAAAAATAAACAGTGACGTAACACGTTATACAAATTTCATTGTGGACCAATTTATATTGAAAGGACATAAAAAAAACTCTTAAGGAATATGTATACTCTTACAAAACTCGAATGATTGATGTTTTATTGTTGAGATCATAGACTCGCTCTTTTACTTCTGTCAAATGTTACTTTATAGGTAAAGGCTACTTAGTATTTCTAACGTGATGAAGATTATATACAGATTCGGATGATGTGCCAAAATAATAACGAGCTTCTCTTTAAAGAATAAAGCTATTATTCTTCAAAGAGAAGCTATAATTAGTTGTAAAAGAATGCGGTTAATTGAAGCAGGCTAAAAAAAACTGTTTACAAGTTTACGAACTGTAATTATAGAAAGCGGTTCTAAGTCGTGTGGTACACTGTATCAGGAATCTTCAGTTGCACTGCAACATTTACGAGTTCTTCAGACTTCTAATTTATTTTATATTTCTGTGTAAGAGAAGCGTAAATAAATGAATTTAAAATAGTTCCTCGGTGGAATACAGCGTTAACCCGTATAAGCACTATCAACATATTACATATACTTTCAAATTGGCGCCCGTGTGACCTGTCAGTAGCACTTGGTGGTAAAGGACGTGTAGCAGTTGGAAGGAAATGTTGCTTGAACTGAAATAAAGACGACCCAGAGTTGAGAAGTTTCCTAGACATGAATTAATTAAAGTTTCTAGAACAAAGGTTAATTTACTAGCTAATATTTCCCAGAACGCCGCCTCCCTTATATAGTATACTGTACAAATTACGCCTCTGCGTAAAATAAAAAAATCCGCCCGAATTGTTCATTCTGACGAAGGTCAAGCTTGTCACTCCACCTTAGACCTACAGTTTAACGTGGAATCCGAACCACGCCCCACCAACATCCCAGCGTCATAACCACTGGGCTACTCAGGGTACCCATTTATCTACCAACCAATTTCTTCATTGTGTGGAAGGATCAACAACTGGGTTTTGCTGCGCGCAGCCTGCCGTCACCGGGTCTCGATCCCGGAGCCGATGGATTTGTAGTCAGCGATGTTAACCACTACACCACCGAGGCGCATAGAATTCTACCCTATCTTACAGTCCTGTGAATTCTCAAAGACGTACCCTTGTAAATTATGAGGTTATATCTTTATTGAAAATAAATATTTGAGTATAAACGAGTTTAAATTTACTTTATTAAAATTTCACATAATTTCACATAAAATACAATAATTTCAACTTTGTTGGAAAATTTTCCAACACCCGTGTCGTGAGACCAGAATAAAATGAGACTCTAAAAGTGTAAGAATAATTTCCGGAAATGCGTAACCTGACAGTTCCATCTGAAATGCCTATTTAGACCAATCTTAAAGGTAACACTTTAAATGCTTACAAATTAAACTAACTCGAGAGAATTTTCGTGTCGTGTTGAGCATTTTCGCAATAAAAGTATTTCGGATGTTCGTAAGAAAATGAGGTAAATAATGTATCAGTATGAACAGGTGCAGGAAAGTTTAGGAATTAAAAGTACGATAGCTTGTTTCTAAATGGTTCTGAGACAGCTTTTAAAAAAAGAGAGAGAGAGAGAGAGAGAACACGTTATTTCATCGAAGATAATGTCATTATACAGTTAAAAAAAAAAATTAAAATAAAATGATAATTATGTTAATGTTTCTCCAAATTTATCTATTGACTTGATATGACAAATTTTGCACGCAAGTCACGAAATTGTTGATAAGCACTTTTTCAAGATAATTTTAAGTGTTTTAAATAGAGTTTTAATTAAAGTCGAGTCGTTAGCAAAATAGTTTGGTTAAAAATTTCGTAAAATATTTAATTAAAATGGTTTTCACGGAATGGGTGTCGTAATACGAGGAAGTAAATCGAATTCTGTAGATTTTTATAGATACAATTTATCTATCTATTCATCTATTTACTTGTTCATTCATTCAATTATACGTGAATATGACTTCACTTCGCAATCATTTTCATCCTATTTTAATTATTTTCTTTTTAATGAAATGGCGTACAGACAATGCTGTAGGTGCGTAGGAGGAGCTCAGTCATTTTCTTTCGCGTTTATTCATTTTTAACAATAAAAGATAAAGTCCATTTGCAGTCTCGTATTTACCCATCGGTAGCGGAAGTGATACACCTTCAAACCTTTATAGTTCAGATGTATCAATATATTAAGACATCTGCTCGTTTCCAACCAGAAATTTTATTACGCTTCATCATTTGTAGCTTTTTAAAATTTTATTTTCAACTCGTGATTTCTCCATTATCGTTCAGACACCAAATATTCATGCAACCACAAGGTAACATGCTACGACTCTTCCTATTTTTGCTTTACTTTTTTATAGCGTTGTTTATCTAAAATTTTCTGAAATATATTCAGTTTTAACGAGCAGGCGCCTATTGTAACAGATACTGCTATTTATGATCTCGAATATTCGTTTGCTAACGAATGTTGTCGCAACTCTTGCATTCTGAAACATTTTAGAATTGAAGTGTTATTAATATTTAAATATTATTGGTATTTTTCAGTAATAAATAGCAATTACCTTTCAGAATTGCGGAACTCGTTAAATCAGTAATCTGAATTTTGTGTAAAATAACCGTTTTTATTTTCACACACACACACACACACACACACGAAGTTGGTCTTTAAGCTTTTGGCCTTATACTGCGCTTTCAGTAGGTAACATTTTCACAGAGACTTGTGTACATGACTGAGCAATACATAACATATTCTAGGCAAAAATAAAAATATATATATATTAATTAGTTTAGAAGATACAAAGAATTAATTAATAAGAATTAATATTAATACGGAGAAGTAAATGGAGTCTACATTGAATCATAAATAACAGTCATACAAACGTTTATCCTTAATCTTTTATTAAAGGAGATTTAAATTTACTTTTAAACCCGTTACATAAAGAAATATTTTTACCACACACGCTACCGGATGACGCAAATATGCGTCAAGAACTGGGTTTAGTTTTAACTTTTTAAATATATGCGGCAGCGAATCGTGTTCGTATCAACCCTTAAACTAGTCCATAATCTCAATCCGACAAAAAATTAGGTGATATTTTAAAAAAAGATAATCGAAATTAAAGGATAACTTTGGTCGCTTCTTTCTCTAAGTTAATAGAATATGCTCAAGTTTAGACGTTACTACAACACTCCCAGAAATCTTTTCAGAAATGTAATTTATGTTGTCCTTCCATTGTAAATTCCTGTCAAGCCTTTCTCCGAGAAATTTCGGTACCGTACAGGGTGTCCCATAAATCCCTTTTACCACTGAACCTTTTCTTAGGGTAGAATAAGGTGAGGGTAAAGGGATTTACGGGACACCCCGTACATTCGTTTTTATTACATACAATCGATCCAACATTTCCTTCATCCAGATGTTAATTTCACTCGTTAATAAAAATCATGAAATTCGTTTCAATGATGTTTAAAAGGTTTGTTAGAATTCAACCAATCTACAAATTTAGTATAAATTATTTTTTTAAATGCGTCTTTTACTGTATTTATATCTTTGTAAGAAAGCTTACTATTGAGTCATGTGCATTGTGCAAACATTAAGAGGTAAATATATATGAAGAACGTGGAAAATCATTTATATACAATAAAAATAACAGTAGACCAAAGACTGAGCCCTGAGGTACACCATGTTTTTATAATCAGTTTAGCCGAACAGACGTTATTAACCCTGAACAGGTTGGATAAAATATTTATCATAAGTGGTAGGGTGGGTCAAAATAACCCTTGTGTAATAAACTAAAAAAAAAAGTGTTTTTATTCCACGTAAATTAGCAACTCTGAACTTTCAGTTATATCAGAATATCTTGTTCATATGGTAAGAAATGCTAAAAAAAGGGGTAAAAAAGTCTTGAGTTGGAGTATAGACTTGAAAAAGCGGCGTGGATCATTCTGACCCCACCCTACCCGCTGAGGGTTGAATACTACATATTGATGTATATTGGCCAAACGATTTTTAAACCAGTCATTTAAACCTCATTAAAAGCCTTACTGAAATTCACATAGATTAAAATCATAATTTTTTGTGTTCTCTTTAGAGACATTGACGCTCTTCGTAAGATTTAAGATAGCCATTTCAGTCGACTATTTCGTACAGAAGTCACACGCGCGCGCGCATTTCTGCATAAACGAGGTACCGAGTTTTTTAAAATCTATATCTAAAAAACTAATTAATTAAACCTAATTTAACCTAACCTAACCTGACCTGAGGTTTGGGCGTAACAAATGTTTCGGACGCAATTATGGGCTGGGCTGGGATTTTTTTGTTAACTCATTAAATAGTGAGGAACTAGCTAAGCGAAGTTATGCTAAAACACACACACACACACACACACACACACACACACACACACATATATATATTTATGGCAAACTTATTCCAAAATATATTTTAAAGAAAAGAGACTCAAGATCTACAATTTTTACGACCCAAAAAGGCGTTTTATATGACCTTCGGTGACCTTGTCTCACTTCTCATTCCTCCACACGTACAAATGCCCCGACATAAGGTATATTACCGGTGACACACTTCACATGACCTGACCTTCTTCTATTTTTGGCTGGAGTAAAGAAGAAAGTATATTTTATTAGTTATTTTCATATTACTCAGCCCACTATATATATATATATATATATACACGCGCGCGCACACACACACACACACACACACACACACACACACGTATATATGAAAGAAAGAGATCCAAAAGGGTGGTCCCAGGAATAAGTGTTTTTGGGAAAGTCTTTTTAGATCATCCTGTAATATATATATATATATATATATATATATATATATAATAGTGTATATAGGGATGGATGGCTGGAATGGAGTCAAAAGCATCCCAATAAGCATAAAGTGAATTTGCATAATTTGCACATGAGCAAGTGTCTAGACTGATTTTATGGAAATGTGTTTATGCATCACGTGATCCACGGTGTCAGTGACCAAGATCACTCGTGTCATTCGTCTCTTATTACACAGGAATCTATTTGAGACGAATAATCCAATCAAATTAAATAAACAAGAAACTACACAATAATTTCTTTTATCTAGTCTTTAGCATATATATATATATATTAGAATGCCCACTGCGCCTTTGAGCAGCAAAAGCACCCCAAAACACAACCTAGGGGGGGGGTGACTGGGAGTGGTGGGTATATTACTAAAACCGCCCCTGGTTCTCCCTTAATGTGTATTCTAAATTTGGTGCAAATAACGATAGCCGTTTGGGGAGCCTTCTCTCATTCACCCACCCAGGTCGCAGGTGGGGAACTGGGCGTGGTGGTTATGTTACTAAAACCTTCCCTGGTTCTCCTTTAATGTGTGTACTAAATTTTGTTGTTGTTTATCACCCAAACGCGCTAGAAATCATGGTAGGCCCAAGTGGTGGACTAGGGAAATAGGCGAGTTCATAAACGAGCGTATAGACTTAATAAGCGCAATGGCACGGCAGCTAACTTTAATAGATATATCGAGCTTAGACGTCAGGTTAAAAGATCAGTTAGGAATGGCAAGCGTAATTTAGAGATACTTATAGCTGCGGATAGTAAACATAATCCAAAAAAGTTTTTTGAATACGTCAATAATCGTAAGCCGATAAAAGATAACATAGGCCCTCTAGTGGATGTTAACTGCGCTTTGGCTTCTGACGCTCAGGTGATGGCGGGTATTTTCAATAACTTTTTTGCGAGTTTTTACCGTAGAAGACGTAAATAATGTCCCCGACGTGGACGATATCGTTCCATTTAGTAGTGAGACTATTTTGGATGAAATAACTGTTTACGAGGGTGAGATTGCGCATTATATCGATAGGCTAAAAGTTAGCAAGGCTCCAGGCCCTGACGCTTTTTATCCCAGGCATTTGAAAGATTTGAAAGACGTTATTGTAGGCCCCTTAACGAAGATTTTTAATCAGTCACTCGAAACGGGGATTATTCCTGAAGACTTCAAATTAGCTAACGTCACGCCTATTTTTAAAAAAGGCGACCGCGCAGTAGCTAGCAATTATAGGCCCATTAGCTTAACGTCAATTGTCGGTAAACTTTTGGAATCCGTAGTTAGGGATCGTATCATCGATCACTTAGAAAGTAGAGATTTGATTAATAGTAGTCAGCATGGGTTTCGACGCCATAGGTCTTGTTTAACTAATTTGTTAGAATTTTATAACGAAATAGTGCGCGAATACGATAGGCATAGAGCGGCTGACGTTATTTATTTAGATTTTAAAAAGGCGTTCGATACATTTCCGCATAGGAGATTAATTGCGAAGGTCAAAGCGCACGGTATACGCGGTCAGGTAGCCAACTGGTTAGAAGAATGGCTTCGTGCTAGGAGGCAGAGGGTGGTAGTTAATGGTAGTGAATCGGGGTGGTTAGATGTAGGTAGCGGTGTCCCACAGGGTTCAGTATTAGGCCCATTGCTATTTGTAATTTACATTAACGACATAGATGTAGGATTGACTAGTAACGTGTCAAAATTCGCGGACGATACTAAAATAGGTGGTAAGGTTGTTAACGAGGACGATAGAAATAGGCTCCAAGACGATGTAAATAGGATTATGGAGTGGACGGATAAGTGGCAGATGCAATTTAACGTAGACAAATGTAAAGTTTTGCATATAGGTTCTCGTAACAATAATTACACGTACACGATGGATGATAGGGAGTTGGCGAGCGTTGACGAGGAAGTACTGTAGATTTAGGCGTACGCGTATCTAAGGATTTAAAGGTTAGGAACCAGTGCCTGAGTTGCGCAAAAGCTAATAGGATGTTAGGCTTCATAGCGCGTAATTTCGAATTTAAATCGAAGGATATTATATTGCCCCTTTACAAGTCCCTAGTCAGGCCTCATTTAGAATATGCCGTTCAGTTTTGGTGCCCGTACTTGCGTGAGGATATTGATAGGTTAGAAAGGGTTCAACGTCGTGCCACGAAACTAATTCCGTCATTGCGCAACAAGCTTTATGAAAATAGAATTAAAGAGTTAGACCTGTATTCACTCGAAACTAGGAGATTAAGGGGGGAGCTTATTGAAGTTTTCAAAATCGTTAATAACATCGATAACGTAATTTTGACAAATTGTTCACTTTCGGTAATAGTAATACTCGTAATAACGGATTTAAGTTGCGTGGCAGACGTTTCATTACTAATATCGCTAAAAACTTCTTCACGTTTAAAGTAATTGATAAATGGAATAATCTTCCCGCGCCCGTCGTGAACTCTACCAGCGTTAATGTGTTTAAGAACCGTCTTGACAGACATTTTAAAAATATTAACGTTGTTTAAAATAAAAAAAGAAAACAATTAGCAACATGAGCTCTGGGGGTGGTGGTCGAGGATGAGTCTGTTGACGATTAATGCCAGCTTGTGACATGCCAGCGTAAACTAATCCACTTTTTGTTTCTTTACCTACTTTTTTTTTTCTTATCCTCTCCTTACTTTGCATGTCTGTAACTCTCTTTTCTTGCATGTTCGTAGTTTGCATGGTATGACAGTGAGTTAAGACTGTGTTTGCATGGTTTGCAAGCGTTCTTATTTTACTTCTTTTCATCTTTCACCCCTCTCCTATTCTCTCCGACTATTTTTCTGACTTGTCGGAAGTGGCCGGCGGATGATGATGGTGAGTCTTTTTTCTCTTTTTCTGAATGAATGTTAACCCACGAGTGATAGGTGCTGCTCCTTACTTAACCCCTTATTCTCTTCTCTTCTCTTAACCCCTACTCTTTCCTTTCTCTCGGGCTAACCTTAGAGTGGATCTTAGGGTCTTTGTTAGCCTTAGCTTCTGTAGATTATCATCATTATCTCCACACACACACACACACATACACACATACACACGGGATGGCACACCGGTATAGGTGTAGGTAATGACATAGGTATAGAAATAAATCTTCAAAGAGGTATAGATAGACATATAAATATCTTTTATATAGAAATTTTATTTCTTTAATTGTATACATTTTTGGAATATATGCGTATGTTGTACGAAATAGAAAATAATTAAAAAAAAAGGGTTATTACTCGAAGAATTTCAGTATATCTTCAATTAAATAAGGATAAAGACTGGAGTTGGAGTCTATCACCTAACTCTGGGGAGAGCAATCTTAAAGGCTATATCCTCCAGACGAGCTTCCCACCCAATCTCTGCTGAGGACTGTCGAGAATTTTTTCCGACAGTTAAAGGTGTACATGTACACATAATGTGAAAATATTCCTTATTTTTACTGTGAGCCAAAAATTTGGATAAATAAACCTTCAACCGATAATATTTCTACATGCTCGTAAACAGAACTCAAACTGTTCTCACTCGCTAAATGTATAACGATTTTGTATCGTATCGTGGATACAATACAAATTCCACAAAAGTGGAATTTGTACTTTTCTTTTGTGGACACCCTGTATACACAATCGTTGCTCTGTAGATATTATACCTTCTATTTCCACACCTATTTCTGAAAGGTTATAGTCGCATTATGCATTTCAAACTACAGTATATAGTCGGTATTTTTATATATGAAGATGGTTCTTACCTCGTATTTGAGTGTTGTTGCTGAAGTTCCAATGTACATTTTTTAGCTTACAGTCGCTTTTTCAACTTCATATTTGAAGTTATCGTCATAGTTATCGTCATAGTTATCGTCCTCTGTTATTTATTTAAATTGTAGTGAAAATTATACAGCGATTAATTTATTCTGAACTGTACGATCGTTTTTACCTTAATAATTACATATCTTAATTAAGAGTTTGAATTACTTTAACGAGTGTTTATTTCCGGTTAACTTAAAAAAAGTTAACCTACGTTTTTGGTTGATAAATAATGATCTACATGGCATTACAGTATAAACTATATTTACCACCCGTCCGGATTTCGTCCGGACAAAAATTATTTCTTATTTCATTATTTCTTAAAAATAATGTGCTTATAAATTGTACAGATTTACTTCAGTCATAAAGGACTGTGTTTGATTGATTGATTAAGTTTAATGGTGCACCAACCAATAAGGGACTGTGGGTTGGGTGGGAGGATAATTTTCTTTGGGGTGGGGGGAGGTGTCCAGATTTACTGAAATGCAAAGGTGGCAACATTTAGACTATAAACTAGCATCGCGTTGATTTAATTGCGTTCTAAATACTAGGTTCACTCTGTTTTGGTGGTAGAGCTTTTTTCATGGGTTTTGGTTATCGAGTATTATCCTTCTTTATTCATTTTAGCTAATTGCTTAATTTTGCTAACTCCCTAAGGAAGAAGCCGGTAGGAATAAGATCACTAACTTCTAATTGTGTTTTAACGTTAGAAGTAGGATATTTGTACAGTTGTACAATTACTAGGGTGGCTAGACGTCCGGCTTTAGGCGGACAGTCCGCCTTTTGAGCACGCTGGCCTTAGGGTGGCCATTTCCAAATTTCCAAAAAGGAGGACACTACGTATGTGGCCGTACGTTAACATATTTATATAATATATGTATGTTAACGTACGGCCACATACGCAGTGTCCTCCTTTTTAAATGGCCACCCTAACAATTACTGTATTAAGTAATGTTAAGTAATTTCCCGATTTATGATTATCAGGATTAGTATCCCCACTTAATTTGTATAGATTAAGTAATCTCCATTTCTTTAAGTTTTGGGGGGGTTTAAGGAGCAGTTTCGGCGAAGTTCCGGAATCCCATTTTGGAGACGGTCCGTGACAGCTACCCCAATACCCATAAGCCTACTGGTACATAACGTCACAGAAATTTCTTTCAACTACAAACTTGCCTTGATATATGACGTCATTCTAATGAAGTTACGTCATACTTTGTTTATAAATTTCAGTGTCAGATCGAGTTGGTTTAAGGTGGATGTGTTCAGATGACCGCGCAACTTGTACGACCCTTTGTCGACTGACGGGACTTACAGTCTCACCGGAAATAATAATAATTTAAATTGTACTACAATCCAATGTTTCTATAAATGCTTCTACATGTTTCTATAGATGTCGTTTAGTTGTCAGATAAATAACCCAAACTGTGTGGTTTGAGAATACGAGCTCATTAGAGTAAAGTGCTGCTCATTACGTATGGAATTATGCATATAACAGGAAGGGGGCCATAAAGTTGTGAGAATTGACGCGAGTTGTTTAGTGGCCTCTTTTGTGACATTCCACACATCGAAAGGAGAATTTGCTTGAGGCACTTATTGAAGAAGCAAATCGTATTTACACTCCACATAAGGTAAGAATGCTACAGCTACGCGGTAGCACCAGTGGGTCCTCCAAAACTGGGGTTTCCGTTCGTTAAAAATGGTTCTTGATCCTTACATACTCGGGCATGTGCAATAATACGAAGTAGTTGTTAGTGCGTACATACAGGTGCATACATATATGGCGACTTTCTAGAATCCAGACGCAGTTTGGAGATAGTACATACAGTAATAGCTTAATAATACGTTAGGCTAGGCATCAAGGACTGACTGTCTCCGAACTGCGTCCGGATCCTGATAATCCGGTATGTACACACACACACACACCGCAGTTACACACAAAAGAATTGAAGCACTCAGTCTTGGTAAAACCGGAGCTATTGAAGAACAGGGACCCCAGCCTTCTTTAGTTAGCTTTATAAGGCTAACTAACGAAAATATCATGACCTAACCAATCGTCAAGGGCGTACAGTTAACCTAACGATTGGTTAGGTTAGGTTAGGTCAGGTCGTGATATTTTTGTTAGTTAACCTTATAAGCCTAACTAAAGAAGGTTAATATTCGTTTTTTGACCCAGTCACACCCAGCTATAACAGCAATATATATTGAATAACCAATCAAAACTGAATAAGAAAATATATATATTATCTTGTGCAAATTTGTATAAAATGTACTTTTTAAAAAAAATATTTTCTACTTTCTAATATGTATGTATATAAATTTCGGTGGGTTTGTTTATTTTGGCTACCTTTTTTGGACTTTTTGGGGATTTTTCTTGGCTTTTTTTGGCTACTTTTTCTTGCTTTTGCCTACTTCTTTCTGTTTTTTGTTAGCGGTGATTTTCGTTCTACTGTTATGACGTGTCAATCTTGTGAACTTGATTTTGAAGACCTAATCCGCCTTGTTGGCTTCGATGAAGATAAAAGTTTAGATGTTTTTTCCAATCACGGCATAATTCCGACATCCGTGATTTGCCCTAAATGTAATACTGCCTGTATTTTAAGACAAGACTCGAAGGTGTTTAGGTGCCGTAAAAAAAATCCAAAAAATAAGCGTGAGTGTGGATTTACTGTTTCTATCTTTAAGGGCACATGGCGTCCTCATTACCGGAAATATTTCGCACGATACTTGTTCCTGGCAGAACATCCTGACGATTCTACAGTTCTGCATCACTTCCTTACTGCAATTGCAGAACTATATCCTCCAAAATAAGGTGACTGGTTAAGTTAGGTTAAGTTAGGTTAGGTTGTGTTTAGCACGAATGCAAACTTTTCTGGTCGATTTTGAGGTGTTTTGCACGAATCTGCCATCCGTTTCCTGTGCAAATGCGTAGTTTTCGAGATGACGATATCTCGAAAACTATGCATTTGCACAGGAAACGGATGGCAGATTCGTGCAGAGCACCACCAAATTGACCAGAAACGTTTGCTCTCATTATAAAAAGAGACTGGGTCAAAAAACGAATAATTACCCTGAAGAAGGCTGGGGTCCCTATTCTTCAATAGCTCCGTAAAACCTTTGAACCACGTATTGAAATTTTCACTTTAAATTTAACTTTCGTTCTAATTTATTTCCTACAAACTATCTTAGGTTAATCTACAGTTAAAAAAATTTGAAAAGGACATTACTCTGTCAGTTCGCAACTTTTCTATATACCGTACGCTGCTAGATTCCTGAGATTTTGAAAGAAACAAATGGTATTGTAGCGCGTTCTTCAGCGTCGTAGCTAGTTGGTGTATAATATGGTGGGCGTTGTTCGCAGTACTGTAGCAAGGGGTGGGTGGGATGGGGGACCTTCCCTAATGCTACCAGGAAGGGACTATCGAAAGGAAAGAACCGTATCATCAAATATTGCAGAATACATTCCGTTCTAGGTTAAAAGTTAATACGTTGCATCTTCTATATGTTACATCGTAATCCAAGATGTTTGTTTATATATCTACTAGGTGAGGTACCCGGCGTTGCCCGGGTTAATTGAATGCCCGGTTAAGTCAACTGAATGCCCGGTTAGGTCAACTGAATGCCTCCCCAAACCCCCTCACCCCCCTTTAAGCAACTTGGGGGCTAACCCCCTCCCCATTACCCCCACCCCTCCCCATTACCTCCAACCCCCACCCCATTACCCCCACCCCTCCCCATTATCCCCACCCCTCCCCATTACCTCCAACCCCCACCTCCCTCCAAAATGGAAGCAGTTACAAACATGAAACTTCACACACACACTGATTAGGTCCCCAGGTTGTGCACCTGGGTGTTAATAAATTAAATAATTAAAATTACTGGGCCCAAAGGCCCCAGCATCGCGATTAAATTACAGAAAAGAACGCAGCCGTGAAAATTTTGAGCTTCACATTGTGTCAAGATTTCTGAATCTTAAGATTTTCATGATTAATTATTTGATCAATAAAACTATAGAAAAGAACAGTCATGAAAATCTTGAGCTTCACATATAATTAAAATTACTGGGTATATATATATATATATATATTATATATATAATATATAATTTTTTTTTTTTTTTTTTTTGATTAGGTCCCGAGGTTGTGCACCTGGGTATTAATAAATTAAATAATTACTTTTAAAAAGTTAAATGACGTCATCAAGATCATTACGTCATTGCGTAGCGGAGCGACCCGGCGTTGCCGGGTGGATGTTGAACGCTATATATATATATATTATATATATAATATATATGTATATATATATATATATATAAATATAAATAATATACACACAGTATATGCCCGGTTAAGTTAATTGTACGCTCTTGACGATTGGTTAGGTTAAGTCGTGATATTTTCATTAGCTTTAACGAAAATATATCAACTTAACCTAACCAATCGTCAAGGGCGTACAATTAACCTAACCGGGCATATATATATATATATATATATATATATATATATATATATATATATATATATATATATATATATTAGCGTTCAACATCCACCCCGGCAACGCCGGGTCGCTCCGCTAGTATATAATAATAATAATAAATCACTGAATATGATCTTCTGACAAAAATACTTAAGTTTCGGGTAGAAACGAATGACAATTATTACTAATTATTCGGCTGATTTCCAGAATCCAGACACAGTTTGGAGACAGAGTTCATACTAGCTTCGTAATACATTAACACTGACGTACGGTCCTATATGGCTAAAACATGGCTAAACCGGACAGATAATTGTGAAAATTCTGGCAAATATGTTCGTGAGAGAAAAGATCTTTTAAACAATACATTTATTTGTTGAAAATACACACTTTATGTTCATCACTCACGTTTATCTAGTAATTATGGACTCTCGGTTACGTGTGGATTCTGGAACTTGACCAGTTATTCATTAATAATGAAAATGATCCAAGTGATCGATCAATCATTATTTTATTTTAAACTAGTACAGTTCCCGTCGCTTCGCTGACGGTTAGACAGGCTAAACTACAAAAAAAGAACGCAGCCGTGAAAATTTTGAGCTTCACATTGTGTCAACATTTCTGAATCTGGTATCTCCCAAAACCTCCTCACCCCCATTCATGCAACTTGGGGGCTAACCCCCTCCCCCATTACCCCCACCCATCCCCATCCCCATTACCCCCACCCATCCCCCATTACCCCCACCCCCGCCTTTCCCCCATTGCTAAACTACAGAAAAGAACAGTCATGAAAATCTTGAGCTTCACATTGCCGCCCGTAATACAATTTCTGAATTTTTTTCTCAATTTTTTCTCACAATTTCTGAAAGTGTGACGGACGGACGCACAGACGGACAGCTCTCTTATTATAGTATAGATTGGTGCATGATAGAGCTAGATGTATAAGTAAAAGTATGAACATTTTAACGTAAAAATTAAATGAAAATTTTAGCTATGAAAATCGAAGTACGAGACCCAAAACTTTTTAATGAACTGCCAAAAGAAACTGAGGAACATCCAGCACACCAACCTGAATAATTTCAAGAGCCAGCTGGACAGGTTATTGTGTAAAGTCCTTGACCAGCCATGCGTGGCTGGCTACGACTGCAGGAAGAGAACGCAAACCAGTTCTCTCCTCCACCAAATCGCGCAAATCAGGTGGGATACTGCAGAGGGGTCGACCGCAGGGCAATCCTGAACTGTCGTTTGAAGGTATATATATATATATATATATATACACACAGGGCGTCCCAAAAAAATGTATACACACTTTAACAGCTGATAGCTCAATTGATGTTTCTTTCTTTCCAAGTTAAACCCATTAGAATTAATAATGGCAGTCAGACTAAGCTTTGAACAAAGGAAATTCATTCTAAAATGCTACTGGAAGTGTGAAAACGCAGTTGAAGTGCAAAGACAGTTTAGGAGGGAGTTTCAAACAGATCCACCAACGCGACTTACCATCACTCGAATTAGAGATAAGTTTGAAGCCGATGGAACTGTTCAGAATGTCCACAAGAAGCGTTCCGGAAGACCACGGACATCGACAAGCCCCACAAAGCAAGAAAGAGTACTGGAAACGTATCACCAAAGTCCAAGAAAATCTGTGCGGCAAGCGAGTCGTGAGGTAGGAATTTCAGAATCGTCTGTCCAACGCATTTTGAAGCGCTGTCAATGGAAAAGTTACATTCCAAGATTAGTCCATGCTATTAATGAAGATGATGATGATCCGGACCGAAGAGTGGAGTATTGCGAGTGGTACTTGGCACGATGTGGATGTGGATTGGACGAAGCGGTTTCGTAGAATACCCTCCGCGTTCACCAGACCTCACACCACTAGACTTTTTTTTATGGGGATACTTAAAAGACAAAGTCTACGCTATAAAACCTGCAACAGTCGCTGAATTGAGAGCAGCCATTGAACGAGAATGCACACAAATACCAAACGAAATGTTTCGTGATGTTTGCGATTCCATTGCTTCGCGTTATCAGCAGTGCCTGGACCAGAACGGACGTCAGTTTGAAAACAGGCGTTGACAAAACAATTAAATAATGTCTGTAGATTCTATTACATTTTGAAAATGAAATGTATTTTAATAAACACTGCCTTTATAAGTATTTAAAGTGTGTGTACATTTTTTTGGGACGCCCTGTATATATATGAGAAAGATTGATTGATTGATTGATTTTAATAGTAATTTTATTTTAAATGTTCCAAATGTCCATCATTTACACGCAAACATACTGCGCAACATCCCGAAACAGATCGGCAAACAGTAGTGTTCCTATTAGTTGAAAATGTGCGTACTTGCCGAGCAATCGCTTCCTGTAAGTATTGCCCATTTTGAGGATTAGTACCATACACTTTGTCCTTCAGATACCCCGACAGGTAGAAGTCCAGAGGATACTTAGTAGGTGTTCCACGATGGCCTATCCACAGCCCATTATTATTAAATGCAATTAGTATCCAAATTAAATATTTTGAAAATGTCTACATTATTTTGAATCTCTCTCTCTCTCTCTCTCTCTCTCTCTCCTCTCTCTCTCTCTCTCTCTCTCTAGAAAGCAGAGAGTGGTAATAAATGAAGTGGCTTCGGAGTGGGCGCCCGTTACCAGTGGTGTCTCTCAGGGTTCCGTTCTGGGTCCTTTACTTTTTATCATGTATATTAACGATATAGACGTCGGGCTCCTAAGTACAATTTCCAAATTTGCAGACGATACGAAATTAGAAAGTAGTGTAGGTACTGAAAAGGGCGTAAGAACGCTTCAAAATGATCTTGACAGGTTGGGTGAATGGTCTGCTACTTGGCAGATGCCATTCAACTTAGACAACCCGAAGACCGATTACTCTCTCT
>JAJOZX010007385.1:185000-222444 GCA_023014485.1 Bathynomus jamesi
GTTTATGAGGGGTTCACATAAAGCAAAACACACGTCTTCACTGGTCAAGGTCTGTAAAGTATGTAGCGAAACACGATAGATCTCCTCTTAGATATAACCTTCGGAAAATTTATGCTTAAACCGAGTAGGACTAGTTTAAACTTAATCTATCGTAAAAAACGACATTACTTATGGGATGACCTGATAGATATATATATATATATATATATATATATATATGTATAGAAACGAGGTAAGTATAGAGGAGTGTTCTGCACACGAGGAAGAGAAATAACGAACAAATGAAAAATGAGGTGACCGCCCGGGAATCGAACCCAAGACCTTCCGATTGCCGGTCAGACATGCTACCACTACACTACGGGCCTCGATCAGTCAGAAGTCGCAATTCTCCTACATAGGGCAGAAACCAATGCCTTGAGAGGGCACCCTCGCAAATCGTGAATATGTACATTTAACTGCATGTCTGACCGGCAATCGGAAGGTCCTGGGTTCGATTCCCGGGCGGTCACCTCATTTTTCATTTGTTCGTTATTTCTCTTCCTCGTGTGCAGCACACTCCTCTATACTTACGTCGTTTCTATACATTAATATACTGCGTGTTCATTGCAGTTAAATGTACATATTCACGATTTGCGAGGGTGCCCTCTCAAGGCATTGGTTTCTGCCCTATGTAGGAGAATTGCGACTTCTGACTGATCGAGGCCCGTAGTGTAGTGGTAGCATGTCTGACCGGCAATCGGAAGGTCCTGGGTTCGATTCCCGGGCGGTCACCTCATTTTTCATTTGTTCGTTATTTCTCTTCCTCGTGTGCAGAACACTCCTCTATACTTACGTCGTTTCTATACATTAATATACTGCGTGTTCATTGCAGTTAAATGTATATATATATATATATATATATATATATATATATATATATAGATATACAGGCCCGTATCCAGGGGGGCCAGAGTGGCACGTGCCTCCCCCCCGAAATTTTGCGAAAAATATTTTTTTAAGGGTTTTAATTTTTTTGCTTTTTTGTTTAATAATATAATTTTGCATAAGACGCTGTTGAACGTCAAAAGAAGAGCAGCGTAGTCGGCAAAAATTTACTGTAATATAAACAAGGGTATTTGAGTCTAGCAAAGCTAAAGTGATGTTGTTTGTGTGAGTTTATATGTGGTGTGTTGGTGGAATGCATAGCTACCGGCAATCGGCATAGCCGCTGGCTGTCAACACAGACCGGCATATTGTTGGTTATGTGGATTGTGCTTGTGCTAGTCTTAGTTCATATAGGTGTATTATTTTCGTGTTATTAACTTGAGTGTTCTCATCTTTTCAGAATTAATGAAGAAGATTACTTCATTTTTTGTGCCGATTAAGCGGCAGAGAATTGAATATGGAATAAAAATTTTATTTCAGAGATATTCATTTGAATTTTTTTTCTGAGCTTCATTTCATACATCATCTACTTGCAGTTAATGAATTTAAAGTAACGCCACCCTATGCACCCTCAATGCTCCTAAGAAGAGCTATACACATTACATTATTATCTATTTTCTGAAGTTGGTGTGCCCCCCCCCCCCCCCGAAAAGAAAATCCTGGATACGGGCCTGTATATAATATATATATATATATATATATATATATATATATATATATATATATATATTGTGTGAGAGTAAGTGAGTGAGCAAACTCAAAAGGTAATTTTTCACAAACTAAAGACCAAAGCTGGGCACTTGCGGTATTTTTTGCGGTACTGCGGTACTACCGCACTACCAAACCGGTACCGCATAACGCAGTACCGCAAAGGATCGCTGAAAGTACAGCAATACCGCTACCGCATTCAAATTTCCCGCGGTACTTTCCGCGGTACCGACAAACACGACTTTTCAAAAAATTAACACTTTTTTTGAAGTAAACCTTATTACAGGAGTACAGTAAGACGAATGCTGCGTGTGTTGCATCAGCCTAACTCTAGACACGTTAAGTTTTCGTTCAGAACATGTTGCGTTGCCATCCTATCACAACGCCTCAGTGCAGTGCTTGCTTTTGAGCCGGTTGCACGTGTGTTACATTTCTGTGACAAAGATCGATTTTTAGCCATTATGGCAGAAAGTTCAGGTGCGAAATCGTCGATATGCAATTTCTGAAAATATGTGCTATTACTTGTGTTGTTCTTGTGTGCAGTACCGCAGTACCGCAGTACCGCGGAACGCACCAGGGGGACCTGAAAAAGTACCGCAGTACCGCGTAACGCACTGGGCATGCTGAGGTACCGCAGTACCGCGTAACGCACCCCCAAATTTTGGTACCGCGTCCACCACTGCTAAAGACACGCAAACTTGGTATATAGCCCATTTTATGAACATTTTGCAGATGTTTGTGTGTGCAGCGGCCTTCGTATGATCTAACCCCTTGACATCTTTTTATGGGAGTGTGGTAAAAAGGCAGAGTTTATGGACAAAAACTGTCAAAACATGAGAGGAATGAGTCGGAACTTGTGGTTATAATTGTTACGCCGGAAAGGTTCGTTTGCCGGAGTGTCAAAATGAAAATGGTGTAAAATTTAATTATTTTGTGTAAATATTAGATAAAATTAATTACTGTTTCGGTATTAAAAGGAAATACATTCTCTCTCTCTCTCTCTCTCTCTTCTCTCTCTCTCTCTCTCTCTCTCTCTCTCTCTCTCTCTCTCTTCTATATATTATTCCTAAATTGCCAAATTCCTCCTCCATTTTCGCCGGTGGTCATTCAAGTTACATTAGCTCTTACATGTGATGTCTTTTATTTTCTAGAATTTTTAATCACTTACGCTTGTGTTAAGGTAGGGAGAGTTGCATTAAAAAGTTTTGATAATGCGATTTTTTACCATATATAATGATTATTTTTTTGAGTTTCACTCGCGTTAGGATTTTAATGCAAACTAAATCAAATTACTACTACATGCTACCTCAGGATTTGACACAACCATTTTTTTACTTTTATTTGATTTTAGCTTACGTTAGGTTAACCTAACCTAACTTAACCTGAATCCAAACAAACATCATCATCAACAAAGTAGTAGCTATTTTCTGTGTAGGACGAAAGTGGTACAAAAGATAGCACCGAATACGAACGAAGGTAATTTTAAACGACACACACACACACACACACACACACACACACAATTAGTGATGTAGCGGTTGTCCGCAACTGCAACCGCACATATTCTCAGCTCCGCAACCGCATTTATCAGTGCGGTTACTGCGGTTGTTTGAGGATATCTTCTTACTAGAGTAACCAAATGCTATAAATGCTAGTGTAATGGCTATAAATGCTATAAACGTCGCCAAATGCTGTTCCTGCCATGCCTCATGCCTTCACTCAAGGATGCAAAAAAGTAAAAGTTTGCTACGCCCAAATTGCGACATGTCTAGAATTGCTACTTGGACTGGATGGATAGATGCATTATGTAATAACTTACATTTATCAACGCTAGGTGGCTAGAAAAAGATTATTTTAATTATATGTAATAAAGCAATGATGATGTATAATTACTGTTGATAAAAAAAGATAAATTTTTTTTTATTAGAAATTAGACAACCTTCACTACCAAGTTACAAACTAAACTAAAGCACCAGCTTCAGTATCTGTTCAGACACGAATGAGGGTGGTTGTGTTGCGCTAGCTCTCTGTCGCTACGTTTGTAACGTTACGTACTTCAACCCATTCGTAAAGTGTTAGACTGTGGTGCAACCATCATGGAGCGATCTACGAGTGCAGTGTGGAAGTACTTCTCGAGAGTGCCTAACGATGTAAGGAAGCGTGTCATGTGTAATAAGAACTATTCACGAAAGGGAAGGAGTACCACTAACTTAAAAAACCATCTGCGTTCAATGCACAAGAAGGAATATAATGAAGTGATATATAGTGAAAATGAAGCTAATAAACAGTCAAAGAAGAAAAAGAAATCAAAAGTCTCTTACACCCCCTACAGGAAATGAAGTGTGCAGTGAAAGAAACGAATCAGACGATTGCATAGCCGAAATGATGATAATGGATGACTTGCCATTCAGCCACGTTCAGGACTTAGGTAATCAGTGGCGGCTCGTCGGTAGACACTGCGGAACTGCAGTACCCCTAAATTTTTTATTTACAATTGAAATAATCAAGAACAATATAAGGCTGAGCTCACTGAATAACTTTTTCAATAACTTTTGAAACTTTTATTCATTGCTCAATGCTCATCCTTTTATTTCGGTAATTATTTCAACCCATTCTTAGAGACAGCACCCCTAGAATTTTTAGTCACGAGCCGCCACTGCAAGTTAGGTTTCATGAGACTCATGGCTGAAACAGCTCCACAGTATAAAGTGAAACAGCGTCAGTTCTACACTCATCTTGTGTGCAACGATATCTATGACTTTGTTTCAAAGAAAGTGTGCAAAATTCTTGAGCCTCTAAAAGATTCGAAAGTATCATTGAAAATGGATGCATGGTCAGACACGTCTGCTGTAGTGTCTTTACTCTCTTTGATATGCCATGCAGTGAATCAAGACTTCAAGAGAACCAATTTGGTGTTCAGCGTAATGCCACTTGAAGAGCGCCACACTGGAGAATACTTGTCAGAAAAATTTGAGCAGATGCTTCAGAAGTGGGATATTGCTCATTCATCCATCCATTGTGTAATGCGCGACTCAGGAGCAAACATGATAAAAGCTTTGTTTCTCACTGGCGTCCATAATATCGATTGCACTGTTCACAAACTGCAACTTGTAATCAAAAGTGGATTATCCTCACAAAAATCTCTCTTGGTGACTTGTTAGCTAAACTTCGATCCATCGCTACTCATTTCAATCATTCTACCATGGCGCAGGATGAGTTAAAAAAAATTCAGAAACGCTTAGATCAACCTGAACTTAGTTATTCACGATGTCGCCACACGGTGGAACAGCACTTATCACATGATGCAGAGAACACTGAAGTTGAAGGAACCACTGAGTCTATATAGCGCTGCTAACTCCAAAATGCAACAACTCACTAACGTCGACTCCACTCTCTTGTCAAACTGTGTGGCTGTGCTGAAACCATTCGATGATATCACAAAAAGATTGAGTAGTTCCACCTCTTCCATATCTGAGGTTATTCCCCCCCGTCGTTTCCTTGAAAAATGTTCTGCAACTTCGAAGTGGTGATTCTGAAGCTGATCGTGGAATCAAAACAATGAAGGAGATAATGCGCACAGAGCTAGCAAGGAGATTTGATGGCCTAGAAGCAAATGACATGTCTTCTTTGGCTACCTATTTGGATCCAAAGTACAAAGCAAAATTTTTTCCACTTCACATGTCACAAAAGGTGTTCAGGAAAAATTGGGATATCTTTGTAATGAAATGGACAAGACTCAAACATCATCGGACTCGGAGACAGCCAGTGAACCACCGGCAAAGAAACCACCGATTGATTTAGGCCAGGCGTCAGCTTCTATGAGTAAATCAATAAAAATAATGGACTCAATGGGTGCTCTATTGGCTTCCAGTAGTGATAACGAGACCGAAACTGAGTCAAGCCAGAGACTCTCAAAATAATGCTCGAGAAATATCACAAAGAGAAAAGGATTGGACAAGATGATGATGCTTTGGCTTGGTGGAGGTCAAATCAAAAGAAATACAAAAATTTGAGCAAACTGGCTCGGACATACCTTGGATGTCCTCCCTCAAGTGTTCCTAGTGAACAATTATTTAGTGGAGCAGGGATCATCTACGATGAAAAAAGGAATAGGCTGAAGGGGGACAAAACTGAAACTTTTATTTTTGAAATACAGTCTCCCAACAATTCAATTTAAATATAAGAATTAAATAGTGTATATACGAGGGCCACTCAATATATTTTGCCCTACCTTTTTTTTTTCTTTCCAAGTTTCCTTATAAGTTCCAGAAATTTTGTACACAAGTAATTACATACCTTTTTTACAAGTTTTTATTTTCCCACATAGTCTCCATCCTTTTCTACGGCTTTCCTCCACCTCGAAACAAGGGCCTTTATTCCTTGCTGGTAAAAGTCCGGTGGGTTCCGCTGGAGCCACCTCTTAACCTCCTCAACAACCTCATCGTCACTCTGAAACTTTCTTCCACGAATAGCATCCTTTATTGACCCAAGCAAATGGAAGTCTGAAGGTGCCAGATCCGGGCTGTATGGAGGGTGGGGTAACACAGTCAAGCGCATTTTTGTGATGGCCTCTCTTGTTTGCAAACTGTTATGTGGTGTTGCGTTATCGTGCAAAAGAAGGAAGTCTTCCAGTTTTCTCTCCCGTCGAACTCGCTCTATACCTCTCTGGAGTATCTGTAGGGTAGCAATATATGCTTCTGAGTTGATTGATTGTCCTTTCTTCATAATGTCTACCAGAATCACCCCTTTCATGTCCCAGAAGATGGTGGCCATAACCTTTCCTGCAGAGGGAGCCATTTTGAACTTTTTCTTGCTTGGGGAGTCTGCGTGATGCCACTCCATGGATTGGCGTTTAGTTTCAGGTTCAAAGTGATGTACCCAAGTCTCATCCCCATTCACAATTCGTGAAAGGAAGTCATCCCCTTCTGACCGTGAACACACTTTTGAGTATCCCAGTTGCTGAATTATCGTATTCACACTTCCTTCACCAATTTCTAGCTCCAGTGATAGCTCCTTGTACGTGACTCGCCGATTTGATCGAATGATGCTGTTAGCACGTTGCACAGTGTGAGATGTCACCGCCGCGGTTAAAAACTCGATAACAGCTCTCTGTTTACGACGCACATCACTGTCAGACGCCATTTTCGAAACTGCGTTAACTATCGGTTTTACACAAGGGCGTTTAAAAACGGTTTTATACAAGGAGGGGAGGTTCAAACTGGAAAAATCCGATTATGTGAAGCGCAGAAAGTTCAAACGTACGGTTCAAAAGACATTTCAGCCCCATGGCCTATTATTTAGCTAAGAAAAAAGGGTGAGAAAATATATTGAGTGCCCCTAGTATATACGAGTATATATTATAATTATATACACCACTTTCCTCGTCCCGCATCCTGGAAACACTTTTTACAGTTTAGATTATAGTCATTATATTGTAGACTGTGAAAAGTGTGGCTAAAACGCGATATTTTATTGTGTTGTTTATTCTTGGTTAATATTATGATGTTATAGGGTACATAGCCGCAACCGCGCGGAGCTCTATTTGTAAGCCCCCCAATTGCAACCGCAGAGTTATGAAAAATGACAACCGCTACATCACTAAATTATACATATAATTGGTCAGACTTCTATATAAATTTGTTGCGTATGAACCTTTGTATGAACAGGAATTAATTTTAAATTAGTGTATCTCCATTATTCCCTATTAACGGTCGGTCCAACTTTTTTATTCCTTCGAAATTGTTGATGTTTTGTACAGGTTAAAACCGTACAAAATTTGATACGACTATCCATACATTTTACGTCCACTGATGTTTTTGGTTGGTGGTTCAGTTTTACGTCCTTCATCCAATTCTGATGGTCCTGAGACTGTCAGTAACGCTACCAACCGGAAAAAATAAGTCCCTCTTAGAAAGGGAACTGGGTCGCGTGAAATATATTACGTGCAGCGGTCTCGTCACTGCACCCCTTTTTCCATTGTTTTATCATAAACTGAATTTACTATACTACTGAATTTTATCTACCAGTTCCGCTGATGTTTAGTTAAGCATTATTACTCAGAGAAGCTGCATTTTTAGCTTAACTTTAACTTAACAGAGAGGAAACTTCAGTTGGATCGACTTTGCTTTGGTATTTGGCATATACTGGTCATCTGGGAAACATACTCATTAGCTGTATAGAGGGTTCTCGTACAGCTTATTATAAAGGATCTTTACAGCTTGACATCTTTATAGCATTATGAAGAGCTTTACAACAGTTTCTGAAATAAAAGCAAAAAAACCCT
Source organism: Bathynomus jamesi (assembly GCA_023014485.1). NCBI lineage: Eukaryota > Metazoa > Arthropoda > Malacostraca > Isopoda > Cirolanidae > Bathynomus > Bathynomus jamesi. The sequence continues at coordinate 192,916 of JAJOZX010007385.1, forward strand.
GCAGTTTACCTTAGTGGTCATGACGTTCCAATAAGAGTAATGGCTATCCGATAATAATATCCTTTTTATATATATTATATTATTTGGTTTTACATATAAAAGACGCTTTAATATTCATTGGAAATAAAACGGGATTAACATTTAAATATTTTATTTACTCATACGGAATAAACATGATTGTAATCCAAGAATTAATATAACTTATATACACACACACCTGGTTAACCTCGTTGCTGTTCCGTGCGTTGGTCTCTCTTCACACGAAGGTCAAGCTGTTGGCCCCGCCTCTAGGTCTGGCTTGGTGGAGGAACGAGTTGCTTTCTTGCGATCTCCACCGTACATAGCCAGGTACACCCGGTTCATCTGGAACCGTCCTGAGTCAGGCATCTAGTCTTCTCTTGAAGACTTTAACTTTGACCCCTGTAACGTTTCTGAGGTCCTTTGGAAGCTGGTTAAAAAGTCTTGGGCCCCTGACAACCAAGCTATTTTCCTTCAGTGTTGAGGAGGTCCCTTGTCGGGCCTTTAATTTGGAAACACTACACATCCTGCCTTTCCTATTTTTCAGTGTTGTTTGAATGGTAATTGAGTTTAGTACCAGTTTTTCGATCATTTTCCATATGTAGATTATAGTGTACCTCTCTCCTCTTCTTTCCAGGGAGTAAGATGTAGTTTACGTAGTCTTTCCCAGTAGTTGAGTTCTTTGCAGCCATCAATCTTTGCTGTGAAATGTCTCTGAGTTTCTTCTAGTTCATTAGTTTCTTTCTTTTTATATGGGGACGTCAAAACTGAGCAGTATCCAAGTTTTGGTATAATCAGTGTTTTTAGCAGGGGAATCATTACTGTCCTGTCCTTTCATTTGAACGTTCTTAGTACCTGTCCCGCTACTCTTTTTGCTTTATTTATCGCTATCTGATTTTGTGTTTCGAATTTCGCATCATCGGTCATTATTATCCCCATATCGATCGCTTTCGTGCTTCTCTGAATTTCCTGTCTATCTGGAGCATAATATGCCGTCTGTTTAATTAAGTTCCTCTTTTCTACCATATCTCAAGAGATGAAATTTCTCGGTGTTAAATGTCATGTTTTTGTCTTCTGACCATTTGTATATTTTGTTGTGTTCCTCTGCAAGGCCTCCACTTCTTTTACATCGCTGATTTTTCTGCTGATCTTTGTTTCGTCTGCAAAGGATGTTACTATATTGTTGCTTTCTACTCCGCTGTCTATGTCTGTTAGCATGATAATGAACAGGAGTAGGGCCAGTACTGTACCTTGTGGTTCTGAGCTGCGTACTTCCGATTCTGATGATGATATACTTTGAATTTTGACGACCTGTAGACGTTCTCTGAGGAAGTTGTAGATCCATTTTTCCACTTTGCCCGTTATTCCCATATATTTCATTTTATGTGTTATTATACCGTGATCACATTTGTCGAAAGCTTTAGCAAAATTTGTGTATATGACATCGTAGTTGTCATTGAATTCCAGTGCATCTAGGATATTGTTGTAGTGTTCTATTAGTTGTGATAGGCATGATCTTCCCGATCGGAATCCGTGCTGATTTTTGTTGAATCTTTCCAGTGTCTCCAAGAAATCACAAATTTTCTCTCTAACTATTCTTTCAAATACTTTGGTGAGGTGGGACGTCAATGTCACTGGTCTATAGTTCTTTGCTCGAGATCTATCCCCTCCTTTATATATAGGGACAATGTTTGCTCTTTTCAAGATGCTCGGTATTTCCCCAGTGTCTAGGGATCTTCTCCATATCCAGTATAAAGGTATTTAATTTTTACAGTTTTTAATCAATAATACGTTCCAGTTGTTCGGACCTGCAGCTAAATGTGGTTTCATTTGTCCTATAGCTCTCGCTACATCTTCTGGGGTAAAATCAAAGTCTGTTATACATTCTCCTTGCAATTTCTCTTCAAAGAATAGATCTATGTCGGGTATCGCTTTGTCACTTTTTGGGGTACTAAAAACTGATTCATACTGGGCTCTCAATGTTTCAGATATTTCTTTTCGATCGTCGGTTAGTTCATTATTTCTCTTCCTTAAGGGCCCAATAGCGGCGCGCGTTTTTGTTTTCCTTTTCGCATAGCTATAGAAGTATTTTGGATTTTCCCTTATTGCTTCTACCGCCTTTTCCTCTTCCCTCTCTGTATGGTCCTTAATCATTATATATATATATATATATATATATATATATATATATATATATATATATATATACAGGCCCGGATTTAGCTATAGGCGATCGCCTAGGGCCTCGCGCCAAAGGGGGCCTCGCTCAAGCCGTTTTGCGCGTTCTGTTCAAGTGATATTAATGATTTAGAACTCTAAGAAGAACTTAAAGTACTTTGCAGGTTTATACCTGAGAAAACAGATCTCGGAAATGCCCTTGTTTATATAGTGCAAAAACAACTAAGTGAGATTTATCCTAATGTTTATGTTGCACTTCGAATAGTATTAACCATCCCAGTTACTGTTGCTTCGGCTGAAAGAAGTTTCTCGCGTCTCAAACTTATTAAAACATATTTGCGTTCCACCATGTCTCAAGAGAGATTGCAATCATTAGCTATGTTATCAATAGAAAACGATATAACAAATTCATTAGATTATTCTCAATTAATTGAAGAGTTTAGCTCGAAGAAAAGTAGAAAAGCATTGCTGTAATATTCAAGGAGCATCTGAACCAAATATTAAAGCATTAATATTTAGCCTCATAAGTCGATCGCTCACTATTATAAAAAATGAAATGTCAACATCTCTTACACATCACATATGAAAAACGTTTGTATACTATGGAAAGTCATTACCTATAATATTATATAAATCCTAGAAATCATTGTCTTATATTTTCGATACAAATCTTGATTCATATTATAATTTATACTTATTTGTATGGTTTATTTATATTTCTTGTACAATTTCCATGCGTGATTATTTTGGTTTGGTTTAATTTTTAAGTGCTGGCATAGTTCTGTCTATGCGGGATTCTAATATTGCTGGTATAGTAGCGATAATTAAGTCCATATTTTCATATATATATAGGCCTAGGGCCTCGCAATTTCTAGATCTGCCTAGGGCCTCGCAACTTCTAGATCCGGCCCTGTATATATATATATATATATATATATATATATATATATATATATATATAATGCCAGTTTTTCTTCCATTAATTTCCTGGTATTATCTCCGCAGTTGGCTCACTTCGCCTCCACTCTCTTTCTTTTGCCGAATATTCTTCTCTTTTGCCTCTCTAGCCAGCTCCTCTTTCCTTTTGGCTGTGATTTCGGAACATATTTTTCTAAAATTCTCAGCGTTTTTCGTCCAAGATTGTTAGCATTTCTTCAGTTTTATTCTCTAAAACTGTTCTCCACTCTATTTGGGCCATGTGCGATCTGATTGCTTCCCAATTTATAGTCTTGGAGTTTAAATTAAAGGCTCCAAATTTGCTTCTTTCCTCAATATGTGTATTGTCTTTTAATGTTGTCGTCATATTTGTTGATATCTCGATTAAGTTGTGGTCTGAGATAATGGTTGGGATTATTTTTATATCGGCAATCAAGTTCGTGTTATTCGTGAATACTAGATCTAGGCAGTTATTTTTCTGGTATTTTCTGTTATTTCCTGTGTCAGCATAAACTCATTTGTGAGAGCCATCAACATTTTTGCTTGCTCCTGGTCTTCTCTTGTGCCCCCCCTTGTCCTGGTGTATATATATATATAATATATATATATATATATATATATTATATATATATATATATATTCCTATCCACCTTTTTGTATTTTATAAATGGGAAGTTATATATATATATATATATATATATAATATATATATATATATATATATATATATATATATATATATATATATATATATATATATATATATATTCCTATCCACCTTTTTGTATTTTATAAATGGGAAGTTATATATATATATATATATATATATATATATATATATATATATATATATGTTAGTGATGTATCAGATTTCAGACATCCGCGGATGCGGATGCAGATGCGGTTGTTCAGGCATAATTTGTCAGCTTGATAATATGATAGTTTAAATTCATACTTAATTTATTAATTGACTTTCGATTTTTGGTTAGTTATAAATATTAGATATTCGATAATATTAGATAATATTATTTTGTAATTATAATTTTTTTACATACTTTTTTTTTGGGGGGGGGGGGGACGAGTTTTCGTCACACAACTGTGTGTTACTAGGATGCGGGAGTAGACGGATAAGTGGCAGATGCAATTTAACGTAGACAAATGTAAAGTTTTGCATATAGGTTCTCGTAACAATAATCACATGTACACGATGGACGATAGACAGTTAGTGAGCGTTGACGAGGGAGTAGATTTAGGCGTACGCGTATCTATGGATTTAAAAGTTAGGAACCAGCGCCTGGAGTCTTGCGCAAAAGCTAATAGGATGTCAGGCTTCATAGCGCGTAATTTCGAATTTAAATCGAAGAATATTATATTGCCCCTTTACAAGTCCCTAATCACTAATCAGGCCTCACTTAGAATATACCGTTCAGTTTTGGTGCCCGTTTTTGCGTGAAGATATTGATAAGTTGAAAAGGGTTCAGCGACGCGCCATGAAACTAATTCCGTCACTACGCAACAAGTCTTACGAAGATAGAATTAAAGAGTTAGACTTGCATTCACTCGAAACTAGGAGATTAAGGGGGCAGCTTATTGAAGTTTTCAAAATCGTTAATAAAATCGATAACGTAAGTTTTGACAAATTGCTCATTTTCGATAATAGCAATACTCGTAATAATGGATTTAAATTACGTGGTAGACGTTTCATTACTAACATCGCTAAAAACGTTTTTACGTTTAAAGTAATTAATAAATGGAATAATCTTCCCGCTTCCGTCGTGAACTCTACCAGCGTTAATATGTTTAAGAACCGTTTAGATAGACATTTTAAAATATTAACGTCGTTTAAAATAATAAACAATTATCAACAGGAGCTCTGGGGGTGATAGTCGAAGTTTGAGTCTGTTGACGATTGATGCCAGCTTGTGACATGCGAGCATATGATATGCCAGCGATAAATTTCTATTATAAAAAAAAAAATTAGACCAACACAAACTTAGATGAAGCTCGTAGCATAAACTAACCCACTTTTTGTTATACTCTTCATACTTTTTTTTTCCTTTTCTTATCCTCTCTTTACTTGCATGTCTGTAGTTTGCATGGTATGACACTGTTTCTTTGAGTTAAGACTGTATTTGCATGGTTTGTAAGCGTTTCTATTTTACTTCTTTTCATCTTTCACCCCTTTCCTATTCTCTTCGACTATTTTTCCGACTTGTCGGCAGTGATCGGCGAATGATGATGGTGAGTCTTTCTCTCTCTTTTTCTGAATGAATGTTAACCCACGAATGATAGGTTTTGCTACTTACTTAACCCCTTATTCTCTTCTTTTAACCCCCTACTCTCTTCTTTCTCTCGGGCTAACCTTAGAGTGGATCTTAGGGTCTTTGTTAGCCTTAGCTTCTGTAGAACCACTACCCTTTGGAAAGTAGAGTGCTTATGACATTGTTATGTATTGTAGCATGAACAGTTAATTATACAAATACACAACAGACATTGCCAGTTACATTAAAGATCAAATGAAAGCTGCACAAGTTTTACAGTATTTGAACTGAATGAGGGGCAAATTGTATTTCAGAAATAGCAATTTAGTAAATAGTACACATCCGCAGCATCAGCATCCCGCAATTGTGAATGTTGAATTTTATGCGGATGCAGATATGACATACACACACACACACACACACACACACACACACACACACACATATATATATATAATATATATATATATATATATATATATATATAATACCGGGTGATTACAAATCTTCCCGATTTTGAACTTCAATAGCTTGTAAATAAAACTTTTGGGTTCTGCTTTATTTGTATATTGCTTTTCGCTGTACTTTGTTAGTTTTTCATAATAAATGTTTAAAATGGGGAATATCATTTGTAATCACCCGGTATATATATATTATAGATATTATATATATATATATATATATATATGTAGCCGCGCCTAATGGAACAGCTCAATGAAGACGATCCGGACAGATGTGAAGAGTTTTGTGAATGTTGAAAGATGTGATGATAATGAAGGGTTCGAGGACAGAGTTCTCTGGACTGACGATGCTCAGTTTAAGTTGAAACTCGCATGATTATTCATACGGTAGGAAAGGCCTATTCTGACTTAACACTTAACAGGACCACCAGGGGGCTGGATGTGTGTAATGGATACAACGTTTAGTGGGTTCATTGGCCATGAGATTAAATTTCTGAAGGAACTGGGATATCTGTAAGAATATGATTCCCAAAGAACCTTTTTGGTTGAGTTGCTAAGAACTTTCGTGAGTCTTACTACCTCTTCTTTTCTAAGGAAACGAGCTAAATTCTCGGTTTCCCTCAACTCCACAGGGCTTAATTTGAAGACAGGTTTTATTCTTCCCCGTCTCTTGTATATACTGTATATATATAATCACTCGCTTATTTTTGATTCAGGGGCGGTTTATGATCACGGATAGCCCGATTTCACACGGTTAATTCAATATTCCCCGCTGGTGAGCGAGTGGCGCAGCTACTGCTGCCCACCACCATCACTGACGGGTCTTCCCCTTAAAATCGATTTTAGGTTATCGGTTTCTTCATTCTTTGATTAACTACAGTAGAATAGTTATGCTTATAGAATGTTTCCAATAGAGTAGTTTATATGTTGTATTTTATAAACATTCCTGGTTTTCTACATCATGTATCGAAATAATGAGTGCGTTGGATTAAACTGATTTTGTTTTTAACATACAATAGCTCCAGTACGGTTGAGATAAGAATATATTCGCGTAAAGATAGTGATTTTACGAGAAGAAAGATATACCACTAGAGAAATTGCTAAAGAACTAGAGATTTCTGTAAAAGTGGTGTGGGGCACTAATAAACACCATATTGAAACAGGATCAACCAAAGACAAACAACGAAAAGGAAGGCCAAGTAAAACGACAAAATCTCAAGAACAGTAGTTGAAGGTTACGTGTCTGAAAGATAGAAGAGAGTCGAGTCGTAGTTTGCAGGACGACTTTAATTCTTCGCAGAGCACTAACGTTTCGACCGTAACAATACAACATCGATCGCAGTTGGCAGGGTTGCACGGAAGAGTTGCTGCCAAAATCGGTACCCGAGACCAGGAAACAAGTTTAATAAGAGGGTAAAATACGCACGTGATCATGACCTTTTCGTGCCTAATATTGTATACGCATAAAATATTTACATTTGTGTCGTATATCTATAATAATCATAGGGTAAGATAATATTTAGTTCTTCATAAGTTCCCCAAATCATCATCTTGGAAATTTATTTTAAGATATTTGAAGAACTTTAAGATAAAAGAGGTAGGCTTGTGGGAGGAGGGGGGTTAAACGAAGCCCCACTCCAAAATGTGTAAAGTTAGTGAAGGATGCACAAAACTTTAATAACTTTGAGCTATCGATATGAAAAATAATGCATAGCATAAATAATAGCAAGACTTTAGTAAAGTTTGGTTGTCGAAGAGAAGTATTCGTTTGAACTTAAGATTATATCGTATAATCAATCAGTCCTAGTTACTTGATACGAACGAAGCTGATTGAAGATTACACGTAGAGTAAAAATTATCAGTAATGGTAATAGATCTTGTATAGCTTTTGGTTTAGTGAGATGTAACATGGTCTGGAAAAAGCGTGATCGATTTTGATATCCCACAAGTATAAACATTTTTTGCGACTCTTTGTTCGATTTATATGCCACTAATAGGTATTATTTCCTTGCTTGAACAAAGTTGCTTTATTCAGTATGCCGACAACGCGGTCTTAGCTGAGAGTACCGCTAATATCATTGGCTAAAACCAAAGAGTACAAAAATTGTTCATTATTTTCACCAATGGTGTCTCTTTAACAGTCTTGTAATTAACAGCAAAAACAAAACTGATATTGGGACTTAATGATTTTCACCACACAACCTCGCAATCCGCCTTTCTATGCGGGAATTAATAACAGTATTGTCGACTGTATTGACTCTTACAGGTATCTAGGACTAACTATTGATTGTAACCTTAAATCTACTTCTCACGTTGATCATCTCAATTCGTGTGGTTGGTTACGGAATTAGTGACCGTCTGTCCTTTGAAGCTGCAAATTTTTTCTATTTAGCTTTGATCTGTTCTTGTTTAACGTATCATGCCGCCTTCTGGGTTGGATGCTCTCCCACCACACTAAAATGTATTCACCTCAAAGCCTGAAACTGCACAGGGAACCACAATTCAAAAATGTTCCCACATGACACGCTAGAAATGAATGTTACACACTATCCTCACCCCTCTGTAGGAGGGGTACTCAATTCTGCAGTTAGAAGCCGCCTTGGAGAACATCATGTTCTCTCAAAAGACGCACGGTCTCGAGCAGTCATGCCTTGGAAGCATGAACTGGAATTTGCAAGCCCATGGGCTAGCCCCAAATCGCGTACCAGAATGTTAAAGATATTCGTCCTCAGTATGCAATGAAGAACAGAAAACCACAGTGAAACGCAATTTTTTTCCTATTTACTGTATACTGCCAGGCAAGAACACAGTTGGACTGGCTACGCAGTTTCAAGCTTTGTGCAAGTCATTGTGTATCATTGCAGTTTTCTCTATATATTCGCTTCAAGTAAAACAACCCCAAATCTAGGGTCATTTTCGATGTCGTAACATCGCTTCCCATCGATCAGCGAAGTTAAACGACATTGGGTCTGGAGAGTAGTTGGATGGGAGACTGTACTCTGCATCCAGGTGATGTTAGTGACCCGTGGTTAGGATCCCACGTAAAGCTGTAGCTCCCCCTCCATCATATGGCCTTAGATGTTGCGAAAGAGTTTAAACTCTGGAACGATTTTCTTTTAGAACAAAAAACAAACTACAATCTTTTAAGAGTAACTAATTTAAATTTTGACTTCGAAAGGTATAATGTAAATTAATTTAAGTGATTCAGATGAATTTTTGTCAGTAAATTTTGTGTAATTTTTTGCCATAAAATCAAATATTTGGTACTTGTAGGTTATCTCCCCCCCCACCAATTTTGACAGAATATTTTCGTTAAAACTAACGAAAATATCACGACTTAACCTAACCAATTATCAAGGGCGTACAGTTGATCTATTAGTAAATACTAAATACTATTCCAGAAACAAACAATGTTATAATTAATAATAGATCAACTGTACGCCCTTGATAATTGGTTAGGTTAAGTCGATATTTTCGTTAGTTTTAACGAAAATATTCTGTCAAAATTGGTGGGGGAGTGAGATAACCTACAAGTACCAAATATTTATATGAATCTCGTTAAACTAAAACCATTCAGTGACTATATTATTATTAAGAAAAGTCTCAAACGCTATTCGTAACGAGCCCTGGAAATACAGTGTGTCCGTAAAGTCATGGTGGGATTTTAAATAGCTATATTATTGCAACGAAACATGATAATGAGATGAAAAAAAGGCAAACTGAAGAACAACTCTAAAAGAATAACTTTATTTAACGTAGTTCGATATGGGCTCCTCTGGTAGCCCTGCAGACATCTAGGCGGTGATTCAATTCCAGCCACACACGCCCAAGAACATCAGGAGTGACGGATGCGATAGCTTCCGTGATTCGCTCGTGAAAGTGATGAATACCCCTGATGGGTACACTGTACACGCTTTGCTTGACGTAACCCCACAAATAAAAGTCCAAAGGTGTCAGGTCCGGAGAGCGTGGAGGCCATGGCTTCCATCCTCCTCTTCCTATCCATCTCTGTGGGAATTTTTCATTAAGGAATTCTCGAACAACGTTGGCATAATGCGGAGGAGCACCATCTTGCTGAAAGATGACATTATTGTCAATAAATTGGGGTACTGCAAAATGTTCCAACATAGAGAGGTAGTTGTGTGACGTCACAGTGGGTTCCGCGAAGAAAAATGGGCCAATCACTCGATCTCGTGCTAGAGCACACCACACATTAACTTTCGGGCTATTACGCTCATGTTCAACATAGGCATGTGGACAGCCTAGACTAACTACGAGATAAAGGTTAAGCTTAGCCTAGACTAACTACAAGATACAACTTTGAGAGTTGTTCTTAAATTTGGCATTGTTTCATCTCATTATCATGTTTCGTTGCAATAATATAGCTATTTAAAATCCCACCATGACTTTACGGACACACTGTACTTTCCTATCGTATAAACTGTCTGCCTGTCTCTATTATTCTGTAATTCATGAGGCGATGAAATAAAAATAAATAATCAATGAGGCGATCTGCAATATTTTTCTACTCAGTTATACAATACTATCATGCATGGATTATTATCAAATTAATAGAAGAATATTATATTATATATTATATTATATATTATATTATATTATATTATATTCAAAGCTACAAAATAATTATAAATAAGAGAGAATCCATAAAAATCCCGTTCACAGCTTATCGTGCGTGTCATCATATGTTTAAATTAAGATTTGAGACGCGGCAAATACGTGATATGTTTGACAGATTTTGGACTGAATTTTGCTTCTGGTTTCCTACAGGAAATTTACTAAAATTTTGTAAAAAAATTTTGGGGGGAAATAATTTTCAAATTTACGTCTTATTACTTACAGTAATAACATTCATATTTTATTCCCCTTTTTCCTCAAGCAAATAACATATTTAGGGCATTCATTGTTAGAGATACAGACTAAACTTTGTATTTCATGCTGAATGTACAGGGTGTCCCGTAAGTCTGGACCCATAGGGAAAAATAATAAAATTACAAAATAGTCCAAAAATTTATTTATAATATATTTTTTTATTATTTTTATTATTATTTTTATTATTTTTTTATTATGATCTTACTCCGCTGGAGTTTTATTTGTGGGGCCACTTGAAAGCCAAAGTGTACGAGGTCAAACTTCAGAACATTTTCCACCTTAAAGCACGCATTGTGGAGGCGTGTCAAGAAATTTCTGCGACTGTGATTCAGAAAGTGCTGTCGCAGTGGAGATTGCGTCTTCAACTATGTGTGCGACACAACGGCGGACACTTTGAACAGATTATGTAATAAATTTTTGGACTATTTTGTAATTTTATTATTTTTCCCTATGGGTCCAGACTTACGGGACACCCTGTAGTTTGAAAAGTCTTTCGTTTCTTCTATGTGTCTCTATCTCTATGTGTCTCTATCTCTGTCTCTGTGCTCGAGGTCTATGTGACGATACAAAGTATTTGATATACGATTAACACGCATATATTATTACGTTAGTTTATAACGTTGCCATTTAGCGTACATTCATTTTGTAAATAAATGTACGAAAGCTTTTGCATTTTAACTTCTTTTTTTTTTTCCCTCAAATTCTTTGATGTTTTACGTTAAATTAATTTTTTTATTTGTTAAATTTTCCCAAACGAACAACAAACTTTTCATAACTATCCAATGTATGATACAAAAGACAAGGACGAATATACTGAGATATTTCTCTGTACGAATACTTATAAGCGCTACTCTGTTATTACTTTGTTTTAAAATAGTTCACTACACACACACACACACACACACACACACACACACACACACACACACACACACACACACACACACAGGATTGACAAAAGTAAATAGACGCCTTCGGTTTTTCCAGTTTTTTAATTGATAATAAAAGTCAATAAATAATAACGGATTTATTAAATTAATATATTTAGAATCGTGTTGCTTTCCCCTTTCCATTATGTAAAGCTGATACGCGTTCTGACATTCCAGTGATGAACTTTGCCATTTGTTCTTGAGATCAATCATCGTAGTGTCTATTTACTTTTGTCAGCCCTCCGTAACCCGAAGGATCGATCAAGGTCCCTTTGCCGACACTTTTCATTTTTGCATGCAGAAATGACATTGATCCTGAGTGCCTAAACTTTTGTGTTGCAGCCTTGAGAAATAAACATTATTATCCGCTTTTATTTTTTCTCTCTCTCGCTTTACTTTATTTTCTAAAGATATGCAATATATTTATACATATTATGCGTAATCATTTACATTTCTTTGGCTGTATCACAATTCAAACATTTGTATGCAACTATATACTCGTATATATATCTGAATTTTCTACTTCCTTCTCGGACATAGGGGTGCTTAACACACACACACACACACACTGTATATTGTGTGTGTGTGTGTGTGTTTAGCAATCTGATGTCCGAGAAGAAAATAGAAAATCCAGATGACTTTTTTTGATGTTGATATAAATCAGCCAGAAACAAGTTCGGGCACGAACCTATTAATAGACTTAGAGTCCTTGGAAGGAGATGGAATTAAGCCTCTATAACAAATGCGAGAAAATTCGGCATCAAAGCCAGACACATGGAGTGCCGCGTTTGTAAAGAAATGTAGAGAGAATATTGCCGGGCTGCTATAGTTACTATGAAGAAAATCACTCAACGCAGGACAAATTCCACTTCCATTAAAGAACGCGGAAGAAGGGGGTAATGGAGTAATGCCTCAGAAATATCGGCCAGTAGCTTTCACCTCCCACTTTATAAAATGATTTGAACGTTTAATTACGGGCAAAACTACTTACCACCTACAAGAAATGAATTTATACAATCTAAACCAACGTGGTTTCAGGGCTGGAAGATCATGCCTATCACAGCTATTAGACCACCAAGAGAAAATATTGGAAACATTGTGTCGAGGACAAAACATAGATGTAATATATACGGACTTTGCTAAAGCCTTCGATAAATGTGACTATGGAATTATAGCACACAAACTTAAGAATACATAAATTACTAGAAAGCTAGGAAGGTGGATAGTTAATTTTCTGACTCAAAAAGAACACAGAGTGGTAGTAAATAGTTAAATCTGAAATCTCGGGAGTCATGAACTCTGTCCAACAAGGTACAGTATTAGCAACCTAGCTGTTCATAATAATGATTACATACAGTATTGTATCATGTTTCGCGGATGACACAAAGATATGCAAGGAAATATCAAACGAAAGCAACATATAAAAATTATAAAATAACATTGAAACATTATTCCAATGGACAGAAGACAACAATATGAAGTTCAACGAAGAAAAATTCCAACTTCTAAGATATGGTAATAACAAGGTGCTACAGAATAAAGGGTACAAAACTCCGCAAGACAAACAGATAACATCAAACCTAAAAGTCGGGGATCTTGGAGTAATAATGTCGTCGGATACAGAATTCAGAGAGCACTATAACATTAAAATTACAACGGCTAGAAAAATAATGAGAATCATCTGGAGGAGCTTCCACAGCAGAAAAGCAAACATCATGCTGAAATTATGGAAGAGTCTAGTCCTACCAATAATGGAATATTGCTCAGTACTCGCAAGCCCATGCAGAAATCGAGACATTGCGAACATAGACCTAAAAGTCCTTCGTATGGCTTCTAAGATAGAGGAAACGAAAGCTGAAGATTACTGGTCTCGACTACAATCCCTGAAAGAAGGCGCGAGCGATACACAATAACATACATGTGGAAAATACTCGAGGGTTGTGTCCCCAACCTGTGAAACGAAATAGAAACACACTGGAATGATAGAAGAGGCAGATTTTTTACTATCCCAGCTGTGGTGGGACAGGGGGGCCATGAAAACGAAGATGGGACATACCCTCGGAATACAAGGCCCAAATCTTTTTAATGTCCTGCCCAAAGAATTGAGGAACCTCCAGCACACCAACCTGAATAATTTCAAGAACCAGCTGGACAGGTTCCTGTGCAAAATCCATGACCTATCATGCGTGGCTGGCTACGAGTGCAGGAGGAGATCGGGAAGCAATATCCTCCACCAAATCCCGCAAATGAGGCGGGATGCTGTAGAGGGGTCACTGCAGGTCGATCCTGAACCATCGTTCAAACCCTCATAAAGTATACACACACACACACACACACACACACACACACACGTATATATACACATATATATATATATATATATATATATATATGATGAATAAAACCACGAAGGAAAGGAAACACAGAATGGTGCTCAAGCGCTTTCGTCTAATGACATCCTCAGGAACACTGAAGTAAATAAAGAGTTTAAGACTATATACAGGTTACAAAAAAAAGATATATATATAATAAATATAGAAATAAAAATTGTGGGAGGAGCATACAAATTTGTATGCTCCTCCCACAATTTTTATTTCCATATTTATAATATATATTTTTTTTGTAACCTGTATATAGTCTTGAACTCTTTATTTACTTGAGCATCATTCTGTTTCCTTTCCTTCATGGTTTTATTCATCATAAATATTTTTCACGTGTTACTTTCGTGAAATAATTTTCATATATATATATATATATATATATATATATGATGAAAATAACCACGAAGGAAAAAGGAAACGCAGAATGGTGCTCAAGCGCTTTCGTCTAATGACACCCTCAAGAACACAGGATAGTTTTGAGTGTTCCTGAGGATGTCATTAGACGAAAGCGCTTGAGCACCATTCTGTGTTTCCTTTATCCTTCGTGGTTATTTTCATCATAAATATTATTCACGTGTTACTTTCGTGAAATAATTTTCACACACACACACACACACACACACATAGTAGGTCCGCGCCGTCCGCGAGTTTACGCTCTGCGAATCTGCATATCCACAAACGATTTATTGAGACCATGTTTTGCGGTCCACGAGCCTTCGGTTTGCGTATCCGCGACTTTCTGTCAGTTGTCAAACCACAAACAACAGCTGATATATTAAACTATAATATAATAAAACACCAAATAAATTATTGATACATTTAATAATTGAATAGCGTCAATAATAATTCAATGAATAAAAGTCGCTGATCGCACAACAGCCTAACTAACTGTTGATGCGCTGTAAGAATTAGTACCGTAATTGCATCATGCATTGGTAAAACGCTATATTACTCTCTCTTTTAGTAACATTTTCTTTGTTTTATATGATATAATATTTTTAATTAATTTTTAAATAATTAAATAAAGTTAATAATTTATTGGTAACTTCCTTCCTGGATTCCCTCCATCTCCAAGTAAATTGTTGCAACCCCCACTTTCATCAGTTCTCCTCATACAAACTGTCTTTCATAACTGTCAGGTGGGTTTTATGATTGAATTTTATTTATATTTACGTGTGTAACTAATTATATTTTGTTCTTTAGGGTGTTTTATAGATTATCTACCCAATAATAACAATAATTAAGTGTCATATATAGCATATTTAGAGTCAGGGAACCTAACTATTTATTATCATTAAACTATAAGTTCGCCGTCCGCCAATTTGCTTCCGCGAGGGTTTTCAGTAATGTAATCTTCGCGGACAGCGAGAACCCTACTGTACACTATTCAACAACGTTTTGACAATGTTAATAGATTAAGTTAGTCAGAAAACAAAGGTTCCATATTTTTTACTAGCAGCTCACAGCATCATTGCTAAAGTATAGTTAGGGTCAACGTACTAGAGAGACTTCCGTACGTGGTCCATCACCAACATTGTTTTAATTTATCATACACGAGTGTGTATTCCAATTCACAATCCTTTTCCGAGTACTTGTCAAGGAGAAATCTGTATTAGGATCAAATCAGAAACGTCCTCAGCTCTAATCATTTTATATCATTAAAACTCTGTTCAAATTGCGCTTCTTCTTGACTCCAATTCACAGAGAACACTCGAGGTAAATCCCTTTCTGACTTTATATAAAAGAACTATAAGTTAAATTTCCTTGGTAGAAAAAGGATTATTTGTAAGAATACAATCGGCGTTAAAAAAAAGGTTTGTTGGAGCTCCCTTGGTTCTATTGATTGGAAATTGGACACCGATTCTGAAGGGCCTAGGTTCGACTCCCATCTCCGCCATGATCTGAATTAGGCTGGCTATCTATTCTGTTATTGCTCGGGCATGAGTGACTCTCGTTGTTCACGCCCCAATCCCCTCCGTGTGAAAAAACGGGTGATTCCAGATGTTACCCGTTAACTTTGGGATTTTTTTCCAAGTGTGAAACAAAAGAGGAACCACACCCCAACGTTTAACAGTGGATACACAAATAGAAATACAAGGATATGAAAACTTTATTTCCAAACTATATAAATCGTTGCTTGTCGTTGCGTGTCGTTGCTTGTCGTACATGTACTGCGTGTTTTAATAAAACAGCGAAGAAAATTATTACCTGCAGTTTATATTTAAAACATTTACACTGGTGTATATACAGTATATATATATATATAAAATTTTTGAAAAGGTTTTAAATAATATAAAATGAACAGGACAGAAAACTTTGAGGTATTCCCGGCAAAACCTGTTCATAATTCACAGAAACCCAATGCAGATGAACTAAGACCATACGATATTGCGCGCAGACTAGACACATCAATAGAAAGAAGGCTCTCTCAGTGACCCTTCGAGGTCGAAAGGTGTAAAACGGAGCCACCAAAAGAAGGGAGTGCCGAAGATGCCAATTGTCTCTTATGAGCAGAACGTTCTTGCATCTCGTGTCATATGCCTTAAATAAAAGTAGTTAATTATCTCCAAGGTCATATTTTTTTCTTTACGAAGCTCTGATTTATGAGAGACATTAATGTTGTAACTACATCTTCATTGCCTCCTCTCTAATAATAATAATTAATAATAATCTTAATAATAATAATGAATTAATAATAATTAATAATAATAATAGCTAAATATTTTTTGTGTGTTGAAAATTACAACCTTAAATACAGTATAAGACAACGGTTATTAATGCGTTACATCGTGACCAATGTCGAAACACCGCTTCCCGTGATCAGCGGGCTTAAGCGACATTGGGTGTGGTCCGTGTGGATAGCTAGTAGGATGAGAGACTGTCCTCCGCGTCCAGATTATGCGGCGACCCGTGGTTTGGATCTCACGTAAATATGACCCCCTCCGTCATATGAAACAAAGATATGGCGAAGGAGGTTAAACACCCCCACCATCATCTCATTTTATTAAAGCCACATTAAATTCCCTCACAAAATGCACGCAACATTATCGCTTCAAGCGTCCATTTGGCGTAATCACGGAACGGTAACTTTTTCCAAGAAGTCTTTCAACCTTCAAATGTTTATCTATTTTTTTTCGTTTGCCTTTGTCTGTCTATCTTTATATAATAATAATAATGGAGATGATGAGTGGATGAAACACTTAAGCTAATTTTAAAATGTCCGTTCTAAATTTAGATAGTTAAATACATATTATTTTACAGTAAGGATTTATTCGCTTAAGTTTGAAAATAATGACAAAAATGTGTTTATAATTTTATTCTATTTGTTCGTCTATTTTATGCCTCGTTGCTTCGTTTTAAATTACATCATTAAAAATGGACATTGTTAAAAATGGAAAAAATATAACATATTTGAAGGTTTGCGTTTAGATTTCATTCTATTATTGGAAATTTTAGGCTTCATTTCAGATTTACATTTGTTAAAAATGGTAAAATAGAGTATTTTGAAAGTTTGCTTTTGGATGTAAAGCAAGAAACTACGACATTTCGGACATTGTTTAAATAAATATTATTTGAAATTTGTGTCCAAAATTTTTGTTTAAAACTTGGCTAAAAAAAACAGTTTTGGGGGATAAATCTGATTAGCTACTCACATAATATATATATATATATATATATATATATATATATAGTGTAGTGGTTAGCGTCGCTGACTACGAATCTATCGGCCCGGGTTCGAGACCCGACGGCAGCCGGCGCGCAGCAAAAACCCAGCTGTTCATCCTTGCACACAATAAAGAAAGTGGTTGGTAGATAAATGGGTACCCTAAGTGGCCTAATGGTTAAGACGCTGGGCTGCTGATGGGGCGTGGTTCGGATTCCACGTTAAGCTGTAGGTCTAAGGTGGAGTGAAAAGCTTGACCTTCGTCAGAATGAACAATTCGGGCGGAAGCTAACCAAAGGTCATATATATATGAGAGAGAGAGAGAGAGAGAGAGAGAGAGAGATGACAAAAGTAAATAAATACTGCGATGTTTTTGTTCTCAAAAACAAATGTCAAAAAGCACATCATTGGAATGCCAGAACGCGTGTCACCTTTACATAATTTGAAAGGGGGAAAAAACACGATTCTAAATATGTTGATTCAAAAAATCTCTTATTATTTGTCGATTTTTACTATGAAAAAACAGGGTGTTTATTTACTCTCTCTCTCTCTCTCTCTCTCTCTCTCTCTCTCTCTCTCTCTCTCTCTCTCTCTCATATATATATATATATATATAATGCAAAATTACCCCCACCAGTATTCGAGTTTGGTACCTCATGAGTAGAAAGTGAGGGCGTTAGCCATCATGCTACGATAAGGCAAAAGTTAGTAAAACCTGGTGCATATTTCAACACCCGAATGAACGAGGCTTTTATGTTTAGATGTTTTATGTGCTCGTCACTGCATTCGAGGCAATGGCAGCATTTATTAAAGTCAAATTTGAATGAAATGCTGTCATTGCCTCGAGTGCAGAGGGGTTAGTAAGGAAAACACCTCTGAACACAAATTTTGTGCGTTTCCTCATATGTTGAAATATGCGCCAGGTTGGACTAACTTATATGTTGTCATAGCGTAGTGGTCAGCGCCCTTCCTTCCACTCGAGGTCCGAGATTTGAATCCTGCCTGGTGGGAGTAATTTTGCATTGTGCGTATCCATGCGTGATATATAGAGGGTTGATAAAAATAGATAGATACCTTTTTGTTTTTTTAAAGTTTTTTATTTGATAATAAAAGTCAATAAATGATGATAAATTTATTGCGTTCATTTTCCCTTTGTATTATTTAAAGCTGATACGTGTTCTGGCATTCCATTGATAAGCTTTGTTATTTATTCTTGAGATATTGTAGCCTCATTCGTTTTTTATGGCTGGAACGAGGCATTCCCTGAATGAAGATTTCGGTTGCTGGTTCCTTAATGACCAATTTAGCATGTACCACGCATGTTCTACTGGAGTTATATCTTTGTATCCGAGGATTGACCTGATTGAGAGATACGTTCAATCCCATGTCTGCCATGCCATCTCTGCGTAGCAAGAGTGGTATTAACTGGCTACTATCTTCCATGAATACACTTTGGTGTGGAAATATACGTATTTGCATTGCAATAAATGGGTAGCAGCCCTTCTCCCAGGATCTTTACATATTTGGCTGAATAAACAGGTCTTGTGCAGACCACCAATTGTGTTCGTTCACTGGTTTAAATTGCATCCTACGGCATTACAGAAAATCCTTAATGTTTTACCGCACCTTGCGGATGCCTCAGAGACAATTCTTGGGATGAAGTCTCCATACCCACACACACCCACTGTCTGGAAGTGAAGCAAACCGAGACTCATCCAAGAAGATTATAGTGGTCTAAAGGGCAGAATTATGTTTGACTATCGATGCTGACCATTGTTTCCGATGGGCAATGTTGTGAGGGTTGAGCGTGGGCTGCCTTCTAGCTGCTTCGCGATAATAGCCCATGTCGTGAAGATATCGTCTATTGGTCGTAGAACTAGGCTAACCTTAACATGACCAACAACTTCAGCAGTGGTTTGGCGAGGGCTCATTTCTGCACGTCTTCTGACGACACGAAGCATTCTTTCAGACGGACCTGGACGGCCAGGACGATCAGCAACTGTTGTTTTTCTGGGTGTTCTTCATCTGCAAAATGACTGTGTAACTG
This sequence comes from Bathynomus jamesi, assembly GCA_023014485.1. NCBI lineage: Eukaryota > Metazoa > Arthropoda > Malacostraca > Isopoda > Cirolanidae > Bathynomus > Bathynomus jamesi. Next base: position 212,681 of record JAJOZX010007385.1, read on the forward strand.
TTGATAATGAACTGCAATCCCTTCGCGAAATTTCACACTGACTTTGCTCTGCTTTCCAAACAATTCGACCTCTAAGTTAACTTTTTTTAAGTTACCTTGCCCTGACAACTTTGTTTCAGCATGCAGATTATATTCTTTTTTAACAAGTTTAAGGAAAATAATCATAGTTTCTCTTTATTTTTGTTCAGTAAATTATATACATCAGACTCGTAACTAGCTAATTTTGTGCCGGGGCAAGATCATAAAATTGCGCGCCCCTATACTTGCGCCCCCCCCCTATAAAATTGCGCCCCACTATTCCTATAACACTACACGATCCTCTGTCAGTGGTTCCTAAACCCATGGTCGCGACCCAAATGAGGGTCACTTTGAAAACCTCCCGTATTCAAAATTTTGGACCCAACTTAAGGATAAGCCCATTCTGACTCGGAAGGCTGAAAAAGCTCTTCTCCCTTTTCCAACAATATATCTTTGTGAACAAGGATTTTCAGGTCTTGTTGCAATCAAGACTAAAGCAAGGAACTGCGTGGATCCTCAGCATGACTTGCATTGTGCTCTGTCCATCAACATAAAACCAAACTTAGAGGAGCTTACCCATAAAATGAAACAGTATCATGGTAGCCACTGAAAGAATCTTTGATTGTGTAATAGTCTCATTTTCATGTAAATTTGTTTTTCATTTTGTCCAATTAAAAACTCTTTGAAATTCATTATGTGTTGGTAATTAATTCAATCAAACTATATGAATATAAACACAACGTATCAAAATGATTGGTCATTAACACTGCATGTACCAGCGTTTAGGGAGGTCGCCAGGCCAGGACAATATTGTATTCAGGGTCGCTACCATAAAAGTTTAGGAACCACTGCTCTAAGTGGTAAATTTCTGTAGTGCATCATCAATACGTTGTCCGCACAATAGTCTCTTTTGTAGGGATTTCCATTTAGAGAAATTTTCACGATGATTAGTTGAATTTTCATGTTCTACAAAATGCGGTTTAAAATTTTCCACTCATTAAATCCTGTTTTCTGATTTGCACTATTCGGTGGTTTGGAAAAGCGCTGATCGAATAATATGGATGGAAAACAGAAAATAAAGTACTGAAAAATACTGAAAATTTATAGAAATGCGCCTTCCCTAATGGCATGGCGTGCTTGGAATAGGAGATACATATTTTATATAGTTTTTCTGCGCCCCTCAGCTTTGCGCACCCGAGGCAAGTGCCTCACTCGCCTCGCCCTTGTTACGGCACTGATATACATATATAGCACAGAAGTGCCATTTGCGAGCAAAATCTGTTTTATCTGCATGCACACTCAGCATGTTTGTTCATTTCAACATTTCTCATCTTGATATCTATGTTTTTGGTCTGACTTCGAGTAGTGTTTGGTGATTGTGTAGTTGTGTAGGTGTATAAATCTGAAGCTTTATAATTCTCTCTCTCTTTCTCTCTCTCTCTGATGTTCCCTTTTGATCGTAAATGTAGTAGGAGCCGCGCAGGTCAGGTCTGGTTTCAGAGCACTGGGGGTTCTCAGATGATACCCCATTGGTAGAGAAGGGAAGCTTGATGAGATATCTCAGGAGCGAAAACCTCCGAATAGATGTTTTCAATTTTAGGGACGCTACTTGGGTTTATAGGGTAGGAATGTTAGTACTTTTTAGGTAAATCGTGGAATATCTAACTTAGCTAGAGAAAGTTTTATAGTTTATTATAGAAGTAGTGATGTTTCCTTTTGCAGTAAATGTAGTAGAAGGTGCTGGCGGGTCTGGTTTCAAAGCACTGGGAGTTCTTAGATGATGGGAAGCTTGACGAGATCTCTTGGTAGTCAAAACCTCCGAAAAGTCATATCTATTTCCAGGGAAGCTATTTAGTTATAGTGGATCTTTAGTTTTAAATATTGCACATCAAATTTCGCAAGATAAATAAAAATTATGCTTATTATGCATTATTATTGCCCCATTATGCATGGGGTATTCTTAAATTGTAGGTCTGGCCAGTTGGAGGTACCCTCTGGACCAGTGCTCCTTTATGTTTGTTTAAAAATTTTCTCGTACACTTAGTCCTGCCCACACTTTAGAGAGACTCCTCTGATTGTATTGTACCTCACAAAACATGATCAATCATCGAGCAACTCTTCTTTTGTTCACTTGCCTCATAAACACACTTACTTTACGTGGGAGACTCTTGAATTTGCCGTAGCAACAACGGGTGATCACCCACGAAACACTTTTATTCTCCATAAGGGACAAGTATATGGAGTTAGGTACAGGGACCCTCCACCCTCCAAGAGATTTTCTCTACTCTCGTGGTGGCACAACACCGCGAAGTATGGACAACTCAATATATCACTTGCCGCATAAACACTTTCACGGCGGGAGATCCAAGTTGAATACTCGCGACATTCAAAGAGTTGGCAGACATACACATGACAGACAGCCAATTACAGAAAACACGCTCAGACATTCGTCTACCTCGTTAATAGACTAGGTAAGTGTTTATAGAAATGCACAATATTATCTGGGTAATTCCTATGCCTTATCTAGAGAATTCCTATGTGAAGGACGCAATATATGATAAATCTTCGGTACGGTGGCTTTGGCAAGCTAAGGAGAAATTTATGATACAACGACGAAATGATGACCTTTTGTATATAATAAGTAAATAAAAAATTCCCTCAAAAAATGCATGACGTAGATTAGATTAGTAGTTTAGTGTTTATACTATCCTTCATTTTCCGCTGTCTTCTAATGTGTAACTGAGGGTACACGAGATAATTGTACGCATAGTGTGAATGAACTCTCAAGCTATTTTTTTCATTGTACTTTTTCCTACTTTCCTATAAATCTTCTTTCATCACTATTTTCTGTCAGTGGCTGGCGGAGGGAGAGAGCCTTGTCTCCTCTATACTTTACTATTATTATTATTCCCATGTGAAAGTCTTACATGTCTGTAAATGTGAGGATGGTATAAGTTTTTAGTGTTCTTTTTTCATTGCTATTTGTGACTTTTCTTCTTTCTTCTTGGGCTAGCTTAGATTGGATCTTAGGGTCTCTCTCTCTCTCTCTCTCTCTCTCTCTCTCTCTCTCTCTCTCTCTCTCTCTCCATATATACCGGGTGTCCGAGAATTATCTGTACAATTTTTGGCTGTTATTAAAAGTCAACCATGAAGTGTAGAAATTATTCCAGTGTTGTCCCATTTTACAGAGAATCTCATTAAGTTTTTTCTGATACCACGTTTTGACAAGTTTTTTAGAAATGTACGCGGGTGACAGACATTAATGATTTAAAAGCAAGAATCACAGCTGTGGATATGCTGCAGCGTACATGGCAACATTTGGATTATCGATTGGATGTTTTGCGAATCACTGATGGTGCACATATCGAATGTTTGTAACAACGTTACTTTAATAAAAGAAACTGTTGAAAATACAGATTCTAAATAATCTTGTTTAAGAATTTTACGTGTGTTATCAAGAATTTTATTAAAAGATGAAATTGTACAGATAATGTTCGGACACACTGGAATTTCTAAAAAACTTGTCAAAACTTGGTATCAGAAAAACCTTAATGAGATTCTCTGTAAAATGGGACAACAATGGAATTTCTACACTTCATGGTTGACTTTTAATAACAGCCAAAATTGTACAGATAATTCTCGGACACCCTGTATATATCATAATGTTTGCTGCACTACACTTTTCATTTTTAGATGAGAGATAAAGCGAATTATATTTAGTAATTCAGTAGCTTATCTTTGTTATCTCATTTTATATAAATAACAAAATAATGACCTAGAATCGTAAAGATAAAGTAGATTTTCATTTGTCTTATTTCTTAGACTCGATTCTTATATAGAAGATTTGACCCGAGAATCGTTGGGATCAATTATATTTTCATTTTTCTTATTGCTAATTAGGATCAATTCCTTTATAGAAGATTTGATCCAATTTAAGATTAGGCCTTTAAATAGGATTTATGAGCTACAGTATTTGTGGGTTTACATGATTTTTTGTCCTTAATAAGTTTTTGTTACTTAATACATAAATTCAAAATAACCCTCACGATGTTAATGGTCAAATATTTAATATAGTTTGGTAGATATATATTGGCAGGACAATATAAATTTTAAAATATTTTCAGAAATATATTCATGTATTATTATTTTTATTATTATTATTATTATTATTTATTATTATTATTATTATTTAACTGATACTGTTTTACAAATCATGTCTTCCATTATTAATAAACTTCTTGTTATAATTCAGACTCTAAAGACCACTATTAAGTGGATTGCGGAATCTCTTACTATAGCTTATTCTCTGCCCAGTTTAAATTACTTGCTTCAGTGTTATCTTGATATAAACTCAAATTAGTACTTTAATTCAAGGACTTTTTAATTTTTCCTTTTGTTTAAGTGGTAATGAACCTTTTTCGCACTGTTACCCCTTTGAGCTCCCCAATAAAATCATAATTACACCCCCCCCCACTCCCCCTTTTAAATGTCAAATATGAGAAAAGGAAAATTAGAAAAGAAAAACAAAATTTTAGTGGAACCATAACTCAGCTTTTTTTTGGACAGTGGCGCCAGCTCTTTACTCCAAAAAAGGCTGAATTACCCCCAGGTTAAATACCAAGGTAAAAGTTTAGTTTTAAATGGCATAACTCCATAGTAATTAATTAATTCTCTTGTATGTTATAAATCAAAAGGTAATTTCATTTTGGTCAGTGTCCTTCTTCAAATCCAGTCCGTAATGGCTAACTAAACGGATTAATTTTTAAATGCAGTTAATACATTTTTATTAAAGTTATGATTTTAATGAAGAGGAAAATTTTTCATTTAGGAAGGCTGGAAAAAGCATAAATCGGGTAATAACGGGAGGGGAGCCAGAATAAAAATTGGATTTATTAGAACATAAGTTTTCGGTTTATACTGAGGTCATACCTAATAAAGATCTAAATATTGGCCGAAAATTTGTTCTGTAATAAATCCACTTTTTTTTAATGAGGCTTTAATACTCCCTTAATTAACCTTTTTGTAATTTACTGAATCTGTTAATGATCAAAATGATCGATATCATTAACAAAAAAATCGTGAGAAGCATCGCGAAAATCAATCCAGATGTGATTGATGAACCTAGAAATAAATACGCCAAGTATGATAACGCAACAGCTTAGTTGGTGGGTTGCTTCGTTTAACTCCTTCGTCCAACTCGTCACCTAACCTGACGCCTATAAAACGGACGGTAACGCCATCAACCTGAAAAAGGAAGTCCCCTTTCAGAGGAGAACTCAGACTGGTTTGGAAGCTGGCACACGACTAAAATTATATTTTAAAAAAATACTGGGAAATGCAGTCTTGTGAGAAAATTGAAATATTGGAAACCTCACCAGCAACTATAAACTTCATGATCAGATAACTCTATCGATTTGAAGGAGGGCGACGTGTATCATTGAGAATAAGACACTTAACAGAATCTAACCTTTATCGCGAAATCAGTAACTCAGATACACGACTGATAACGCAAAGATCGGATATCCTATCAGCGACTGTTCTCATTAATACGAATGGTTAATAAAATTTGGAACTCAATAGCTTTCTCGTGGTTGGTGTGGGCACGACAAATTTTTGTGCCACAGTTTATGAGAGACAGAGAGTGTGTTACAAGAAGTTAACAAGACGAGAGGAAGTCTCAAATACCTTTCGGTTCACTCGCGGAGGTTCCTGTTATTAAACTGATTCATTTTTTAACTATTATAGCAGTAGTAGAAAACTGGATAGAAAAAACATAAGGTTCTCTCTCCCCACCCTCCGTTGCCTCCCCGAAAGAGGCGGGTACGGAAAAAGGTTGAAAAAATACCTTGACCCTGGAAAAGTAACCAAGGAAATTTTACAGGAAAAAGGAGAATATATATAAGCTAGCTCTACAGTTACGCTATGCAAACATAGGTATCGTACACTAGCTAGCATCGCTGTAAAAACTAACCAATAATATACTTGTGCCGATCGTACATCAACCACTTAGTGTCGTCATAAAAACCTCGAACATATGGTTTTGATTTTATCTAAAATATTTACAGTTTTATTTACAAAGGTATCGGTCCAACAAAGACCCCATGACCCACATCAGGTTAGCCCCAAAAGGAGTAAGAGAGAGATAAAGGTTAAACTCTCCATGTCTACACTCATATACGCACAAAGTCATCACGCCGGCAAAGTGATGAAATGCTTTTATAGGAAAGGGGTGGAAACAGGCATTAAGAACAAAAATCGGTTTCCACACCATGCCTCCACCCGTCACGTGCATGCAGTCATCCAAGAGAAAGAAGAAAAAATAAATCGTGACAGCAGAAACGCAACTCTACCTCACCTAATACATATGTCACAGGACCATATCATGCATTTTTTTAAAGTTTTTTTTTATTATGAAATTGTTTCTTCAGAATATTTGTCTACTCTATTCTTAGATTCTTAGACATATTAACAAGGCAGGCAAGTGTGTGAGCGTGTTTTTTGTAACTGGATGTCTATCATGTGTACGTGTCTGCCAACTCTTTGAATGTCGTCGCGTTTCAACTTTGGTCTCCGCCGTGAAAGGTGTTTATGCAGCAAGTGATATATTGAATCGTTCATATTTCGCGGTGTTGTGCCACCACGAGAGTAGAGAAAATCTCTCTCCAGCGAGGAATATCAGTGGGAGGTCTCTGTATCTATTCTCGTGTACTTGCCCCTTATGGAGAATAAAAGTGTGTCGTTGGTGATCATCCGTTGTTGTTGCGATGAATTCAAGAGTCTTTGACGTAGAGGTGTTTATGAGGCAAGTGATAAAAAAATGAGTTGCTCGATGGTTGATCATACTATGTGGGCACAATCAACTAGACGTTTCTCTAAAGTGGGAGGAGAATTAAGTGTAGGACGAATTGTTTAAACAAACTCCCGCAGGGTTACGTTATAATACTATTTTCTTATATATGAATAGTTGAATACATTCTTAAACCCTGGGTGTCTTCAGAACTTTGTCCAACTTATTTTTAAACATATTTACACTTTGGCTTGAAACAACCTCCGAGGGAAGTTGGTTCCAGATATTAACTATTTTATAGGAGAAGAAATTACCAGATGGAGGTACTAAATGTTTTCAGTTCAAATTTAAAACCATTATTGCTTGTCGGATTGATATTAAATGAGAATAATTTCTCGTAGTCTACCCTGTTTATTCTATTGAGCATCTTGAAAATTTGAATAAGCTGACCGCGCAACCTCCTGGTCTCTAAGGTAAACAGATTTAAGCGTTGTAATCTTTGTTGGTAGTTTTGCATTCTCATTGAAGGGATAAATTTTGTGGCCCTCGCTTGTACCCTTTCCAACCTTTCTACGAGTATAACCTTCTTTCTATATCCTTCCTAAGGGACGGAGACAGAAGCTGCACACAGTACTCGAGTTGAGGCCTAACTAGTGAATTGTAGAGAGATTACAATCCCCCATTTTTTTAAATTGAAACCGTTTTTTAATATAACCTAGTGTTTTGAAGACCCTCTTTTCGACTTCTGTACAGTGCTTTGACACAGAGGGGAGTGAGTGAGTGAGTGAGGGAGAGCGCGTTGAAATTAGGAAGCCTTTGAACTTAAGGTTTGATTATCCAAAAGTTGAGTTGTAAAAACAAAAATTGCTCATTCTTTTTATTTTAGGTAACCTAAAACGTATAAACTTAAAATAAAAATGCTTAATTAAGTTGCAACATTTTGTGTTCAGCTTTTTGGTTTCCAACGAATATAAATTTTGTTCATGCATTCATAATGGCGCTGAGCCTTTTGAAAGATATTATATTCTAGTTTTTGTTCTGTTATTTAAAATAAAGTGTAATATTGCCTTCGTAATGAAGTAATGTCTACTGTGAAGGAATTCGTAATGCGGCTAATGAAAATTTGCACAATGTTGGCGAATATTGCTTTTACGTTACGGACCTTATTTTAGTTTAAGTAAAGGACCTTGCTTTAGATCAGATCACATAAGAAAAAGCCATTTCCTTTAATAAATAATTGAAAATACTGTATATACGTAGTGACTTACATATACACTAAAAGAGTTCCCCACGCCGATAACCGCGATTTCCTCCGGAAGTCGCAGAGGCATGCAAGAATTGGGCCAAAATCATAAAACAACTCGTTAACCAACTATAGAGTGCAAAGCAGATACAGCCCTATTGTTCCACGACCCAATAACGAGTTGAGGCACTTCCGCCGGATGTCGGAAGCAGTTTCCGAGTAAGAGATATTTGGACCAGGGGAAAAGAACTTCAAAACGTTCATGAGAGTGGCATCATAAAACAACGACCAAACTCTAAATGCAGCTTATACCACAACTCAGAATTGCCTGCCAAAGAAAGAATTCTTTTAGGTGACCAAAAAATCGGAAGAAGCCATTTTTCAAAAAGTTACTTCTAAAGCAATTTCTTAAACACGACAAAAGAATTTCAGTTTCCGCGTTGTTTTTGTATCCTAAACGGCGTTCTAGCTAAGCCCCGTCCTCCTAATAAACCTGTTCCTTCGCCCCCTCTTTTTTTAATACGATACTCACTCCCAGAATTTTGACTATGAAAAATTCACAAATTTCTTGTGTAATTTAATTCCGCGTCCATCATTATTAATCAAAGTTATTCAGCGTCCTTTCATTGTTGTAAGTGACATTTATTCATCGTCGTGCATTGTCATTAACATTTATTTCCCGAGAACCAATCACTGTAGACTGAGCATCGTAATCTATTCAAGTGTATTTTCCTGACCATTCGAACTTTGCAATATTACGTAATTGTTAATCGTTTGTGAACATTTATTGGGTATTGTAAGGAAGGAAGGAAAAAACCGCACGGCATTATTTTCCTTGATCTATTTTAAGAACAAACTGACAACAGTAACAACAAATTAACAAGTTCATTAATTATACCAGCAATTTATTAAAATAGTGACACTTCCCGCTGTAAAATGGTGCATCAACAAATATATATATATATATATACACACACTTTGGCGTAGGCCGTAGGGATGTGGCAAACTTTTACCGCCCGTCGAAAGATGCAGCTAGCTAGCTCCGCTGGGCTGGATTGGACAGGAGATCTATCCTTCCCTCTTTCTCCCGACGAAGGAAAATAATAGCCTCAGATTGCATTTGGGCTGTTTCTACCTTTTTAACCCAATTTTTAGGAAATGAGATTTTGGTAATGAATGAATGAATCAGGTAGCGGAACAAAGTTGATCTACATACTGTCGATAATGAAAAGTTAGTTTAAATTAGGTTCAGTTGGGTTAGGTAAAGCTACATTATGCCCGGTTAGGTTAGGTTAAGTTAAGTTAAGACTGGTTAGGTTAGTTATTTCCATTGAAAATCTGAAATGTAAATATGTGGTTTGGTTTGAAATCTGAAATCCATATACTTGCATAACGCCCAACGTCGACATTATGATATTCGATTTTGTTCATGTAGCGCGAATATACAGTGCGTTTGAAAAGTTTCTCCGCAGTCAACGTGCTTGTTGTCAAAAGTGTTTGACAACAAGTGCAGACGAGTTGCCCTCTGCCTGCAAAATGGTGGAAAATATTTTCAACACTTGCTGTAAAATCAAAAGGGTAAGTAATAAAATCACTAAATCATGGTTGAATGAAAACATTGTAGTTTTTCAATTTCCAATGTTTTTAAACATACCACTGCGGAGAGACTTTTCGAACGCACTGTGTAATAAATATATTATATATATATATATAATA
>JAJOZX010007386.1:0-219959 GCA_023014485.1 Bathynomus jamesi
CCCCCCCCCCCCCCCCCGAAATTCCTCCTCTTCTAGTTTTATCGCTTGCTGTATTCACCTTAAAAACGACTAAAATTAAATTTTAACATCTGTAATCACAAGATTTAGAAACTGAAAAAAGAATCATTATGACCACATAATAAAACAAATTGTGTTAAGTATAATAGTATATTTTTTTTTTTATTGTGATAGCCATATTTCTACTATAAGCATCTGCAGCAATCCAGCAACTGCTAAGGGGAACTACCCATTTCATCGAGACAGACTACCAGTTATTTTGTAGTGCAGCAAAATCTGACTATATTTGTTTTATGACAACTAAAAGCTTATGCCCATTTCGCAACTATGACGTCACAACCCTGTGTTAAATTTTAACATGGAAAGCATTATTTGAAACTGCATTAACCCTTTACGGACGAGTCTGCAGCATATGCGGCCACTCTTGTTACCAGAACGTATAGGTTTTATTGTTATTCAAAACTAAATATATTTTAGTAACTAGTCAATGAAATGATACACATTTTGGGTTCCTTTCCCGACAACAAAATGACATCTATAAATAAACATGTAGAAACATTTATAGAAACGAGGCATTGTAGTACAATTTATATTATTTCTGGTGGACCTTAAGGTACCATCCGTCGTTAAAGGGTTAATGCAAATGACAAAATTGTCCAAGATTTTAGTGGTTAGAATAATACCGTGTATATATATATAAAGCTACATTATTGTGTTAATGATGAGTTTGAGGCCCCCCACCTAACCTTAACCAGGCCCTACTCCAAATGTCAAGGTCACACGAGGTTGAGCAACGCAACTTCTGCAAACTGTACAGTAGAAACCATAATAAGCAGCCTGCCGAGATAACCTAGGATGTTTATCTGAAGTTCCTGGGTTCGAGTCTCATCTCTGACTTGATATTTTAGTGACAGGGTGCTCCACTGGGTCTTCCTTGGTGGAGTAGTGATTCAAACCCCATGAAAAGCTTTCTCTCTATATATGATCTTTACAGATGCTTCAAGGAAAGTTCAACTAGAACTATGTTGGAACAATATCAATGTTCCCACCTTCATCCATGATCTTGAACCACTGACGCCAAGAACCTTGATTCATATTCACAACACATCATCTTACGATGATACACGTGTTTGAAGTTTCATCAATTTATGTGAGTAATTCAAAAGTTATAGCACATGGATATGAAAGCGTGACAACCAGCGTGTGATTATTACTGTACCAACCACAAACCAAAACAAACCAAACCAACCTGATATTAAGGCCTTGATCTTTTCCAAGCTCGTCTATATTTGAAATTTTCGAGTGACCTCAAATCATAAATGTGTTCTCTAGCTGATGTGACAACTCTTTCAGATCCATTTCTAACAAGGTACGATAATAATAAAAGTGATTTATAAGTCCTTCTCCACCCTGTTTTATTGTCCTGGAGCATTCTTTTCCATAACATTCCCATAACTTCAGGAAACTGTTCATAATAAAAGGTTGCTTGAGCTAATTCTAACATCTGAGGTCCTGAAAGAATGAAAAATTAATTCATTTTATCAGGGTTTAGGCACTGGCTTATTAATTACTAATTTATTTATCTTGTGTCCAGTGCAATAATAATAATAATAATAACTACCCTAAACCTACTGTACAACTCTGTACATACTGTAAGATAAAAATTAAACAGAGTTCATTTAATATTCATAAGACACTTCCAGACAGTTTAGACACCTGAAGAATAGTACCAAGAACAATCAGGTTACATATCTCTAATCATAGTGTATGGCTGAAAAACTTCACTGGTACCTTTATAACAGAAGAAAATAAAAAGCTTAAATTAAGAGAGTTGGATTCATGTTAAAGAAAATATTGACAAAAGTAAAAACATTAAATACTATAAGTAGGCCAAATTGCATTCACTGTAGGGTAAAGTTACCAATGGTTGTGCAGCAGTCCTATTGCGTGCATTTGACTTTGAAAAAAACTCCCCACAAAATACCATTACAGTGAAGGAAATAAATTTCATGTGAAACATTACTTATAGTAACTTTGTTACTATTAATATATTATGATTATATTTATAACATAGGTTAAACAATACATTAGAATTATTCACCTTTCTACATTTATACCATTTCACTCCAATATCTAAAGTTTTTACATTTTGACCTACACCTTTAAACAGTCACATTGTTTACATCCAATCGAGTAGATATATGGCAAACTACATTAATTGGCCCGTTCTTTATTTGGAGTGATTTAATGACATTTTTACATTTAAAGATTACAGTAATTCCAACTTTGGAAGATGTTTAAAATTTACATGGTAAGGGAGGCTAAGGATATTTTCAAAATCAAACTCATCTTGAATCGCACTATTATACCACATTTTTTAACTTTGCTTTAACATTTTCCTAGAAATGGAATAAGATAATAGTTAAATACCACTGTTCATAATATTTCATAACTCAGAATCTAAGAATTCAAGACTAACAACAACTTATGTTCTGAGAAACAGAAGAAAAAATTTAAGATTTTATTGAGGGGTGATGGTCAGAATAAAAGTGAACATACGAGTTATTTAGAATTAGTTATTTCTTTGTATCATGTCACATTATTACTACTACTTTTGTGAAAAAACTTCAATTTTGAATTGATTTGTGCATCTCTGAATTTTAGATCCAGAAATGATAAGTATTCATCATTTTCCTTTCCAACAATAAATTTTATAGACAGAAACTAAATTATTGAGCCTATCAAGGAATTCAACAACATTCAAATTATCAAAGGCATACTGTAATAAATCGTCCATATACCAGTATCAAGCAATGTTGAAATTAAACAATGGAGATAAAATTCTACTTTCAAAAGTTCCATATATAAATTAGCTAACATGGGTGAGAGGGAATTTCCCATTGCCAATCCAAATGACATCATAAGACTTCTTCAAACTGAAATTTGCAATCTATGATGCAGTTTAATTAATTCAATAAAAGTTGTGTTCAACAGGAAAAGAATACTCAGAAATCATATCTTTTAGAAAACCAAACAAGTCATCAACAATACGAACATGCATCAAAACTAACCAGTTTGTTAATAAGATCAATGCCATTTACAACAGGGTTGGCAAAAACCTGGGTTTTATTGGAAAAAAAACCAACCCACCTTGGTTTTATCAGGTATTTTCAGGTTTTTACAAATTTTCTAAGCTCATATAAGGAAAGTATAATGAAATTAAAAAGCTGGCCTTTAAAATTTTTTGGGCTTATGTACAGTATTTATTCATTGCTATCAATAATGATTGTTGCTATTTTGTTACAGATACATAATACATATAGATGATTTTTTTCTTAAATATAACTTAGATATAATAGCTAAAGCTTAGTATTACCAGTATCTACACTGAATTATTTTTATTTAACACTAAGAATTTAAGAAACCATGCCATTTGTTGCTGGAAGTGGTAGGAAATCTTCTCGTGAGTGGGCCAATGTCATACGAGTTGAAGGAAGCTCAAAAGTGAAATGCAAACATTGGGGAATGGAATTAAATTCTAAAATTGAGAGAATCAAAACACATTTACAAAAATGTATGAAGAGAAACGAAAATCCTCCAACTCATGATCAAGTTGTATTAAATATTTCATCTGAATCATCAGTTTTTGAACTATCATTTGATTCATTTCTATCACCACCTTCATCAGCTTCTGGAGTCTCTGTCAACAGACCTGACAGTTGTTCTACTTCTCAACCTCCAAAGAAGAAACTTAAATCTTTGTATTTCCCCCCATCAAGCAGTACCATATTTGTAGTACTCCATTAAAGTCAAGATTGACCCAACCTCAGATGATCAATTTTGTCATAAAGACAACAGAAAAACAAAAGAAACTGCTTGATCTACAAGTTGCCAAGTTTTTCTACAGCAATGCAATAGCTTTTAATGCTGCTAGCAGCAAAGAATATAAACAAATGATGAATCTGTTAAGACCTAGGTATTGTGCACCAACAAGAAGAGACCTTGCAGGAGATGATCTTACTGAAGTACATGATGGAATAGAATAGAATCTGAGTAATGACTTAACAAATGCTACAATAACTCTGCTACAAGATGGATGGTTATCAGTGCGGAATGATCCCATCATTGCCACCTCAATCCACACTGGCCACTCAACATTCCTGCTATCAATGACTGTGGGTCAGAGAAGAAAACATCAGAATATTGTTGTGAACTTGCTATAGCTGCAATAAATGAGGTCCAACAGAAATATAACAAAGATGCGAGTAATTTGAGTTCATTAAAATTTTAGAGAGATTATTAATTAAAAGAGCTGAAGTAAATAAAGTAACTATAAAATCCTTACAATACTATGTCAGTACAATATTGTTAAATATTTCATAAACATCCTCCAATGGACTTCTGTTTAGGAGTATGCATGTTAAATCTTGCCTAAGAACAGCCCAGATAATGCTGCTGCCTGTGTCTACTTGATTGGATATAAACAATGCAATTCAGTTTACGTATGTCAAATTACAAATGTGTTTAGAATGGTGAATAATTCAATGCATTGTTTTACCATATGCAGTGCTGGATTAGCCTATTAGCATAAGTAACAAATGCTACAGGCCCCACACCCATATGAAAAATTTGTTTTAACATTTCAATACAATTGTTAAAAAATAAAAAGTCAATATAAATTCCCAAAAAGCTCAAATTTTTTTTTATGTAATTCAATTGGGAAAGAGGATATGAAACATGACTGGATTAATGTAGGTTAATGCGTATAAATGAATAAAAAGCCATTCATTACGAGTCAAAGTTTCAGTTCGTAAAACTAATCATTAAACATTTGGCAGCTACTGGTGGTCAAAATTTTAATTTCTTTATTTATGCAAAATTTAATATACGTTATAATCCAGCAGTTTTCAATCATTTAATGCGCAAAATGCATTTTCACAATCCTTTAAGGAAATATATTATTTACTTTAAGTAAAAGCTGGTTTGTAATATAAACCAAGTGCGTGTCAGATTGTTCATTCAAGAGAAAGATTAATTACAGTACTGATGCTTATTTTATAGATCATTTATGACTAAAAAAAATATATTGATATAAATACACATTTTCATTTACTACTCAAGTTTGAGAAAAATTAATAAAACTGTACTAAACGAGTGAAATCTGATTTGAATGGGTTTACAAATTAAAAAACAAGTTTAAGCTACTATGATACTTCTTTTAACAAAGCCTCAGCCAACAGATTTTTATTTAACAGACATGAAAAAAATATTCATTTAATAAATACTGTACAATAGTAAGTATAGTACCATTCAAGGAAAAAAAAAAAAATCGATCAAACATTAGTGAAAAAGACCAACGATAAAGTCTGCTGCCATCTTTGTTGTTTACATTCTCTAAGCCAATCAGCAATCATCTCAAAATGTATACAGTAGCCCACCAAAATAGCTCCAAAAAAAATTAACTACCTAGCAAGAGTTATTAAATTTAGTTTCATTTATTATTGATGTTAAAGTCTTCATTCGAATTGTACAAAGTTAAGCATTGTCACCTATACTGATTGTGGCAGCCATTTTTGCCATTTTATTATCATTGCCTTGGAGCCATTTTGGTTGCCACTTAATGTTTACTTTTCGTACAGAGATGGCAGTGGAAAATTACACATATTTCTAAGTAACCAACTTTTTTCTAATGTTTAAGACCTATTTTGGCACATTTAATCATTATTTAGTCATTCTGTAAGAAAATAATAGTATTTAAAGGCATTTATTTATTATTTCGACTGATTTTGCTATTAAGCAAGAACCTATCTCCATAAGCACTATGTTATAATGACCTCTATTAATGGATTTTTCGCTTAGTAGACAAGCCTCAAGAACGTATCTTGTCCATTAAAAGAGGTATGATGGTAGTTTAAACCATTTCAAATCAAATTTGTGTCTTCACTTGCATTACAAAACCAGTTTAACCCTTTCAAGACTGATTTTAAATTTTAAATTTTCTAACTAGTAAAACAGTAATGTACCATATATGCTTTAAGTCCCAGGAGACTCGAAAAGGTTAAGCCAGTTCAAATCAGATTTGTCTCTTCACTCATGTTACTTTACACACACCCAGTAGTATTAATTGGTAAAGTTCTAAAATTTTAGTAAAAAATAAAGACAAGTAAAAGGAACATTCTGGAGTGTACATTCATATACTTCATAAATAAATAATTTTAATAATAGTTCAGGAACATAAAATGGACCAATCTTGTTAAAATATCTTTTACCCCTTTAATCAGTACTAATTCATTTTTTACTAATTCCTCCTAACTATTTTGTTTACACTGTACAGATATATTTTCATTTTCTTCTCTTCTCCCTTCATTCTCTGAGGAGGTATACACTGTTGATATGAAAGGTTTTGGAATCGCTTTTCATTTTTATTTGTGGGTGTGCATTAGGGTGGCCCACTTTTCAATTTTTTTTTGAAAAGTACAGGTGATCGTGGTTTTTCCCATTATTTGGCACTATACTAGCACATTGGTACCATTTTCACAAAAACTGATCAATATTTAGGGGTCTCGCATCGACCTTGAAATTACTAGTTTTTTTTTTTAAATATGTACTTTTTAACTTTTTACTGAATCAAGATAAATCATTAAGTAGGGATGTTTTCTGAATCCTCTTAATGAGAGAAGTCGTTTGGTGTGCCTGCCAATGTCATACGACTAACGGTTGTGCCTGTATACAGGTAATACCAATGTGCTAGTATAGTGCCAAATAATGGGAAAAACCACAATCACCTATACTTTTCAAAAAAATGAGTCACCATACCCAGGCGGAATGTATAATGTATATAGGTAATTAGAAATGCACTATGCCTGTGCCAGGTACCTAACCTATTTCTTTTTTGCAGATCATAACATTTTGAAATTCTGTCTGAGTTCCTCATCCTTTGTCATGGACAAATCGATGGCAACCATAACTGGAAGAACTCTTGAAGTTACAAATAGAGAGTCATCAAAAGGAAAGGCGAAAATAACATCGCTACCTTCTCTAAGATCAGCCTCGGAATTTTTTTTAGTTGGCCAACCATCATCCTCCATCAGTGGTAGCAAATTGCCAACAACACGGCAGGTTTTGCAATACTTCAGTGTTATCCAGTACACTGCTAACAGGAAAGACGCATTCAAAGAAACCATAAACAACGTCTTAAAGTTTTGGAACATGGTCCGCATTAAAACAATCACAAAGCTCAACTGCGAACGGAAGCTAGAGGCATTGTGGAAAGAGTGGCACTTACTCCAAAAGAGCAGAAAACGAGAAACTGACACCGGAGGAAAATGGCAGAAGTTTTCGGACAGTGTGGACAAAGCTGTGGGATATCGGAGCATCTGATGCTGTCGAAGATATAAAGAAGAATCAACTGCTGTCTGACAAGGACAAGAAAGAAGACATTGACTTCTACCTCGATCAACGTGGTCCTCGGGTGGCAATGATGAGTGGGAATGATAAAAGTTTTGAAAGCTACAGGAAGGAAGAAAATGTCCTTGCCAGGAGCCGCAAACCTCAAAGTGTGCATACGAAACCGGAGATGAGGCCATGGAGAATAATGATACTGGCATGTCAGGAGAGTCGGAGACAGAACTAGCATTCCCCCTGCCGAAAGAGCCAAGTGTGTCTGTCAATCTTCCTCGCCGCATCCTTAATGCACCTGCTGTCATGGAAGTGGCTGATCATTTCCGCATGTCCAATAATCAGGTGCGTATTGTGTATAGTATTCATCAATAGCGTCAGTTTTAAAGTGTCCCATAACCCACATGTATTCTTGACAGTTTCCTTTCCACTCTCCATTCTCTACATAGGTAGTAAGCATTGTGGCTGATATCACACATTCGGCGGATCCACCAGCAGACCTCAATCAGTTCAGCATCTCGAAAGAAACGGCTCGCTGGGGAAGAGTGTACGTACCAGCTTGGTTGGCAGCCCCTGTAGCAGCTGATGCGCCATTGAATGACCTGGTACTATACCAGCGTTTTCTGAGGTATAGGGCAGTGGACCGCGAGGTGGCACTTCTGGTATCTGAGGCCTCAGACCATCATCTTCGCTCTATGCAGCAACAGATGGCAGAGAAGCTGTCCCACCTCCCTGTACCCAAAGACTTCACATACGAGAACGTCTCAGTCGACGAGATGACGCTACTCCCCGACCTGATCGACGAGTCCTCCTGGTTCTTATTTGCAGGTCTGAAGATGTATGGGTCTTCGTGGCTCACCCTGCCAACTGATAAGTGGGACAAGAATGAGGACTTTTGTCGTCTGAAGGATGTGCTCTCTAATCTCCAGGTCACCAATGACATCACAAAGAGGAGTCCAACTGATACAAGACTATGCGAACACGGTCACAAAGGACGAGGCACAGCTGCAGGATCTTCTGCAAGTGGTGGAAAAGAACCGGAAAGAGCTCAGCAACTTCAAGAAGTCATCACTCGCCACAATGACATAGCACAGAGGGACAACGTTGCAGCCAGTGACGTGTGATAGTGGTCAATACAATGCAAAAGTGATTGTTTAAGTTATTGTTTCTTTCTTCCTTATTTGTCTGCTATTTGCTGATTTTTTTGAAAAGTATAGGTGATCGTGGTTTTTCCCATTATTTGGCACTATACTAGCACATTGGTATTACCTGTATACAGGCACAACTTTTAAACCGTTAGTCGTATGACATTGGAAGACACACCAAACGACTTCTCTCATCAAGAGGATTCAGAAAACATCCCTACTTAATGATTTATCTTGATTCAGTAAAAAGTTAAAAAGTACGCATTTTAAAAAAAAAACTCGCAATTTCAAGGTCAATGCGAGACCCCTAAATATTTATCAATTTTTGTAAAAATGGTACCAATGTGCTAGTATAGTGCCAAATAATGGGAAAAACTATAACCTATACTTTTAAAAAAAAATTGAAAAGTGGGCCACCCTAGTGTGCATTACACATTTTTTTTAGCTTCTGGCAGAACTATAAGAAAAGGGTTGGCTACCTCCCCTTTAGGTTACACACACACACACAAACCTGTTGGTCCCCAAACTTCATCATTTGTTGCTTCTCTTACTTTAGCTTCAATTTCTGTGTAATTCATAACCATGTTGGTCCTGAAAATGCAAATCAAGATTAGACACCAACCAAAAGTTGTATTTTTGAGATTACAGCCTCAAAATATTTAAAAATAAGTGAGTGACAATTGCAAGTTAGAAATATGGCAAAATAGGCATAAAGGCTTGGCATAAATCTGTATGGGATAACATTTGCCCAATAAATTAAATAGTTTGGCAGAAATTTACCAGATCTGGTGTAACACTTAAGCTAAAATATTGGTTTCAGATTTGGTGGCATCACCTTTGAGATTAATACTTTATTATTAGACTGGGTATGTGCATCACTTCTCCCATTTTCTATAGGATTTGCAATTGCTCCACTCTTTCTAAAATCTGTGCATCATTTTTATAAAACTTCTCACCCTGGGAATGTAACTGATTTATACAAAACATTTTTGCCTCTAATACAGTGGACCCCCGATTTGAGTACGCTCGTCCATAGGCTCCTATTGACTCAACTTGAGTAGAGTAGAAAACTCAATTTGAGTATGCCAGCCGGCTTGTTTGAGGACAAGGTCATGAGCTACTTTAAGTCATTCATAGCAAACAGGCAGAAGCAACAGAAAATTGATGCTTATTTCAAGCCCTCAAGTCCCCAACCCTCTACCTCTTCCATGTCATTGGCTGTGGGCCTAAGAACGCCTAGCCCTGATGAGTTACCAGACATCATGGAAGGAGACTCTCCCTCCAAGCAATAATTCCTCCCCTCCATTCCTCATCTGGAACTTCCAGCACATCAAGCAAGACTCCTACAGGATTATTCTATTTTGTCTATATTGTACGGTATGTATTTTGTATTCTATTCTGTCTATTTTTAATACAATTACTAAATTTCGTAGGCCAATTTCTATAGAAAAAGTAGGGGTGGGGTGAAATTTTTGGGTTTTGGAATGAATTAATTAATTCCCATAGGTTATTAAGTTCGATTTGAGTACATTTCGAATTGAGTACACCATGCTGGAATGGATTACGTACTCAAATTGGGGGTCCACTGTATTAGTTTAAATTCCAGTTGAGGCCTTTATATACTCTATAATTCCCAGTAGTGAAAGGTTCTGCAGAGGTGATACCCTACCTAACATTGGTAGATATGAAAGGGTACTAAAATGTTAGATGGTATAAGGTGTAGGTAATATATTCATTCAAAGATGCGTAGGCAGTAACATGTTTTTACCAGCCCTACAAGAACATAAGGATGACTCAAAGCCACCAGGGTTTTCCAAGTTATCCTTGTCTAAAATAAGAACCAAATCACACTAAACACATATGGTACTCTAATGTTTTACTCCACATCACCACAAGTGCACAAAGAATCCCAGCTATTTAGAAACCACTCTGAGCCATGAGACTGCATCACTCAAACTGATGCAAGAACCCAAGCTATTTACAATACAGTAATCCCCCAATTTATGCAGTAGATGCATTCTTGAACCTTCCACAAAGTGAATTCTGTGTAAATTGGGGGAACTACAACATATCATTCAATGTGCTAAGTATAGTGATTGCACTGAAAAATGATCTTCGTGGATTTTTCTGGGTCAAACAACTAGATTGAAAAATAATTTTTTCAGGAATTTTTTTTAGATTGGAAGATCATTCTAGTGGGAGACTTCAGACCTTAAATCAAAGAGTGGTGTTAATTTTTCCATATTGTTATAGTGAAGAATCACAAATCAAAGCATCACAAACTAGGGTTTACCCCATACTAATTTATGAAACAATTTGATAACACCATGTATAATAACTCAACATATTACAAACAGAAGCTATTAAGATCCGCATTTGTATTCTGGAATTTTGCCACAAATACCCATCTAATAGAATTATTAATCTAAAAAGTTACTCAACCAGATCTTCAACTAAGTTAATAAGTACTTTAGTTTAAAAAATGATACCCTACATCAGATATGTTCAGTTTCTGCCAAATTTCTCAATTGGACCATGATGGATACTGCTTTGATAAGTCCCAGTACTCTAGAAATTAGGATGCAGCACTGAACAAAGTAATACCAGATCTGAAATTAAACTCAAAATAAATGATCCCACCAGATCTAACAAATATTTATTGCATTACATTTTATATTGGAAAACCTGAAGCCACTTGCACCTACTGAGGTTATTCAAGTCATATGGTAAGCTATATTTTATAATAAAATTTTTGAAAAATTTAATTAACAAAACTATTTACAGAGCTACCAAAGTAGGCCACATAACTAAAGCTAAAAAAATACACTAACTATTTACAATCTATAAAGTGTCTTTCAGTCATATTAAGTTGTAACACATCAAATCTTAGCCAGACTACAAAAATTTTGCAAAATTCTTGTATGATGCTTCCATTTTCAGAATAATTCTCACTTTCCATTTGTGACAGAAGTTTTCATATTGTGTGAGACTTTCTTATAATATTCTAAAGTTTGGCACTAGGGCCTAACCAGCTTTGGAAAGAAAGTTCTTGCATTAATTTCTAAAAAAAAATTTAATTATAACTTTTGCCCAATACATCAAGCGCAATTACAGCTAAAACTCTGGCATGATGTGTTGAGTCAACTGTGTTATGGAAAAAATCCTCACATGGTGTCAACAAATTTGCGTAGATCTTACACTCTAGGTCCCAACATTACATTAAATTTCATTTGGAAAACATGAAGCCACTGGGGTCTATCAAGGTTATCCAAGTCATGAGCTATATTTTAATAAAATCTTGCAAAACTTCAATCTCAAATCAGCTAATTAACATAACTATTTACAGAGCTACCAAAGTAGCCTACATAACTTAAGCTAACTGTTTACAATCTACAAACTCACTCTCATTCATGAAAGCATCCAAACTTTTCTTAAAACTATCTAAGGAATTACTATTAACCCTTTCACTGCTAATGATATACAATAGACTGCTATGTCCATCAGTTGGTGATTTGATGGCAAGAATCTTTAAATTTAAGTTAGCAGGGAAAGGGTTAACCATGGCAAGTCATTCCAAAAATCTACTACTCTACAACTTAAAAAGTATTTTTGTAGATCAAGTCTACAAATCTGCTTTCTGTTTTCTTATTATACCCTCAAGTTATTCCATCAGCCTCTAATGCGAAAAAGTTACATTTAAATTGTCCAAACCTGAAAACATTTTGAACATCTGTATCATATATCCCTTCATACAATGTCTCTCAAAACTAAACATACCTAGTTCTTTTAATCTTTCCCTGTATTCCAATCTTCTTAAGTTAGGAACAAGCTTGGTTGCCCAACATTGCACACGTTCAAGCATATCAATACCATGTCTAAGGTGAGAGGACCAAGCTTGAATGCAATATCACTGATCTACTGCCAAAATGCTTCAGAAATAAAAGTAGTCAATCTTTACTAATTTTGGGTCACTGAACATGAAAATGATGCCTAAAATTGCAATTGGCTCTATTTATAAAGATATCAGGCAACCCTGCACCCTACTAACTGGACTGCATCTGTCGCGTAATATGTAGACGCCTGTGACACATCGATGCATTGATTCTACTGCGCATACGTGGTTATATTTTTTTATTTTAATAAATTAATGTAAATATATATACAATAAAATGTAATTTTAAATTTATCTATTACATTATGTATTTGTAAATTATTTATTAAGAAATAGATTGGATCATTTTAACATATTGCTTCCCATAATGTTTTTGATATTAATATAAATGGAATACTAACCTAACTTAACCTTACCTAATTTAAAATTATTAAAATGCAATGTAATTACATTAATTTATTAAAATAAAAAAATATAACCGCGCATGTGCAGTAGAGTCAAGGCATCTATATATTACGCCACAGCATCAGTTCATTCGCAGAAGTCATACAGTGCACCCTTGTCAAACTCTTTTTAGTGTTTGCTTTTGAAACTGAATTTTTTTTCAGCTTAATTTGAACAAAGATGCCTCATAATTGCGTGAACAGTGTAGATAACTTCTGTTATGTTTGTGGAGAATTGACTTTTGCATCACAAAAGCATGCTATAACCGCCATGATTAGGAAAGCCTATCACCTTTATTTTGGCTGTAAGATTGGAGATCAGGACAAGAGCCGGGCCCCACACATATGCTGCAATATTTGTGCAACAAACCTTCGCCAATGGTTGAATCGGAAAAGGAAATCTATGCCTTTTGCAGTGCCAATGGTGTGGAGGGAACCAACAGATCATGTCAGCAATTGTTACTTCTGCATGGTGCCTCCAGTCAAGAAAGGTATTTGCAAGAAAAGTAGATTTTAT
This sequence comes from Bathynomus jamesi, assembly GCA_023014485.1. Lineage (NCBI taxonomy): Eukaryota > Metazoa > Arthropoda > Malacostraca > Isopoda > Cirolanidae > Bathynomus > Bathynomus jamesi. Next base: position 13,414 of record JAJOZX010007386.1, read on the forward strand.
AATATCCGATTATACCCTCTGCTATACGCCTGGTACCTCACGGCGAAGGACTACCCATTCCTGAGCCCTGACACTCATTCTCCCTGGAGTCAGAGGACGAGGAGAATGAAGGAACCTGCGAAACTTGTGAGCCTTTAACTTCATAAGACCCTGAATTTGTTTATAATTTGACATCTTCTAAACCACACATGATAACTCAGAATGAATTAAATGACCTTATCAGAGATTTAGAACTGCCAAAGAGTAAGGCAGAGCTGTTGGGCTCCAGATTGCAGCAGTGGAATCTCCTCACTGAAAATGTTAGTGTGTGTAAGTTTCGTGACCATCAAAAAGATTCTGTCCCATTCTTCATGGAAGGTGACCTTGTAGCTTGCAACAACATTGATGGTCTGATGGCAGCTCTCAACATTATTCACAATCCTGATGAGTGGAGACTGTTCACTGACTCATCAAAGTTGAGTAAAAGCTGTTTTGTTGCAATGTTGGCAACGTACTGCCATCAATTCCAGTTGGTCATGCAGTCCACATGAAGGAAACATGATAACATGAAGCAACTTTTGAACTGCATAAACTATGACAAACATCAGTAGCAGGTTTGTGGCGACTTGAAAGTTGTTGCTATTGTGCTTGGACTGCAGCTGGGCTACACTAAGTATTGCTGTTTTCTGTTTGAATGGGATAGTCAGGCTAGGACTTCTCATTATATCAAGAAAGATTGGCCACTCCGACACTCATTGGAACCTAGAACAAAAAATGTTCAGTATCCTCCACTTGTAGAATTGAGCAAGATTTTGACCACCCTTACACATCAAACTGGGCATCATGAAAAATTTTGTTAAGGCTATGGGGTAATTCCAGGACAATAGACAAATGAAAGTGCCAAATGTACACTCCACCATCTCCAAAATTCATGAAACTTGGTGTGAGGGTTGGTTTTGGTCCAAATTACAAAAATCTGAATTTTTTTGAAAATTGGTCAAGTTGGTCAAATTTTATGGCTTGACCAAATTTTGGTCAAATGAAAAAACCAACAATTTTCAAACGTAAATATCTCAGCTGCTAATTGTGGTAGCGTAATAAGTCTTAAATGATAAAATATGTAAAATTAACTGTAGTTTCTAAATATGTATCATTTTTTTAGGGTAACAAAAATAAAATTGATTTTTTTGGAAAAAATTTTTTTTTTTTTTTTTGCGATTTGGCAGCGAAGATATCATTTTTCGAAAAAAAGACCAAGAATAAAAAATGTTTATTTGATGTATGTACACCATAATAAGTAATAAAAAGTCAGCTTATAGTTTATTATAAGGCTCAAAACTGAGTTTGAAATTAAGTAATAAATTTTTTTTCAGACGACGAAGATTTATTACAGACTTGTTGGTCCAAAAAAAGACAATTTTCAAATCATATAAAAAATACATGTAGATAAACCAAAGGAGAAAAAATCTTTTAAAATATATGTACAATGTACATACATAACCTCTCTTATATTTAGGGACAGAATATATTGACAATAATAATGTTTAATTTATAAAGCGCTTATCAGAGTATAAAATACTCTTCCTAATACTACACGTACACAAGTCTTTGAGAATGAATTAAGAGACAGTATTCTCATCCAGTGAATCCAAATTTTAGACACTAATAATATAATAATAAGAAAAAAGAATTTGAAAAGATTTTTATAACTATTAAGTAGATACACAAATCTTAGATAAAAATTTTAGAAATATTATATAGACAATCTTAAATAGTATACATTCGATAGAATTTATTTTATCTTCTTTGAAAAGTTATTTAATTCTTGAAGCGGAAAAATGTATTGTATTCTTGTTCCTCCTCGTAAACTTGCTTCAATACTCCCAAATATATTTTCTGTTGGAACGTGACAAACATCATCTTGCGCAGGAAAAATGTATGAGGGACATACGCCCGAAGGATGGAGAAATTTTATCAGAAAATCATCATATTCACAGTCAAAGGACTGGACTAATCCGAGCCATAGTTTATTTTCATACATACAACCCACAAAAGAGCCTGTTTCAATTTCGCGTTGAGAGACAGTATTATGTTCTTGATCCGAAGCAGAAACTCTAATGAGCTCTCTTATTTCGACTGACTGTGCACTCTGAGAGAGTGGATAAACCTTCAACGAATTCTTGGAAATTGGGACGAAGCGATGTAATTGTTGAGTACCTTTGATAGAAGTAATAGGTTCACTCAGACGTTTTTGCAAAGAAAGCTCTACATCTACAACTTCTGCCTCAGAGACGTAAAAAAAGTCAATAGCGGTTAGGAATTCTTGAGAGCAGAAATTGTAGAAGTCCTCAGCTGTTAAGATTTGATGGTCGAGAGGCCGTCGTAAGCTTTCTCTGGCGACTGCTCTTTTTACCATTCCGCCAATACCGTCGCAGGCATTCTTCCCGTGGGATGTCGCGAAAAAATTCCACTCAGCATGAATTTTGAAGTCTTCGAAATGATGGCATAAATTTAGAAAATTTGTTTTATTCTTATACTGAGCCGCGCATCCATCTGTGAAATAATGAATTTTAGTTAGGTTTGAATTTTGTTGTTGGATGCACAGGATTAATTTTTTGAGAAAACTATGAACCAGAATTGTATCATGCCTGCGACGGTTTGAAACGAAGCAGTAACTTTTGCAAATTAGTTTTCCTGCATTGTTTTTGGAATAATAAACGAATGGGTGCACTGTACATTGCGAGTTCTCCCAATGAAACCCCTGGGCACAATCTTGTACGATGAATGAGAAGTTTTCCGCGAAATCACCCACCAAAACACCTTCATTTTCGGGCAGAGTTTCTTTTAGATTTTTGAAGTAACTCGACTGACATTTATTCGTGAAGTGGTGTCTTGTCAGTTGTGCAATTTTTTTGGTGAGCGATTCCACGTATTCCTCTGGAGTTTCGGTGATATCTTTTAACATACAGTGATCGACGGACACCCATTGTTTATATTTATCTCTTCCATCGCCATGAAGTCCAAACTTTCCAAATAATTTTTGATTCCGACCTCTCGCGGGCATCTTTTGCATCGGTGCATCATACAATCTTCATTGTCCATGCCGCAGATGGATAAAGACATTAATTTTTTGTAGTCTAAATCTTTAATGCCTAACGCTGATATTTGTAGTTTCGGATTTTGGTGATGCGTACATACGCAGACACTGAGTTCCGCTTTGTCCCGCAAGCACGCACCACGACGGTCGAAGATGAGCAAAGGTACTAAAGCCTATTTTGGGATTTTCATCATTTTTTGCATATTCAGCATATAACTCTTTCAAGTTACACAATACCAGTTTTTTGTTTTTTTATTTTTTCACCCTCTTCATTTATTGCAAACTTATAATCTTTGATTCCCGGGCACATCCTACTATATTCGTCATTTTCATAAAACTCCGAATGATTTTTTTCATTTCAGCTGTGACGACCTTCCCTTTCGTCATGTTTGGAATGTTAGGAAGAATCCCAAACTGTTTTTGAAGATTGCGGCTCTTACGCACCATATACTTTGTTGCTCCAAAGAAGTCAGCAGTTTTTTCAATGGGATAGGGATACAATGATAGTATTTGTAACCTAAGATTGCGATCGTTACTTGCTTGAAATTTCTCCTTTAATTCTTCCATAACCTTTTGATACCTGAAATAAAGTGTATTTGACATTAAGTTTAATTAGTATATTTTTAATTAAACTTTTCATAAAATATATGTATATGTATTATATTGTCCGATTATAAAAATGTAAACAGATAAAACTTAATTTAGTATATACTTCGATGACTGTATTAAATTTAATTTAAAATGTCAAATTTCAATAACTATGTCCGAAAAGTAGTCTTGCCTCTCTAAATCATCTTCCAAACAACTTTTTTTGGATGGACCAGCTTCAGAATAGTCAATAGGAGCCCCATAAGCAGCTTCAAAACTTCGTTTAACCTTTTCCGTTGTCGATCTGAATTTCGTAGAAGCCTTTATCTGTTTTTGTCCCGGCTTCAATCCAGCTGTAAAACAAATTCATAAATTTAGGTTGCGTGAAATAATCAAATATCAAATATTTTGTATATATGTATTCAAGTGCTGATGCTAATATTTAAAAACAGAAAACTACGAATTTGGCATTAAGAAACAAATGTCCTGAACGGAGTCTCTATTGTTTTATTACCTGTTTTAATAGGGCTTTCATCAAATAAAGGTAAAATATTGTCGCTGAGCAAATCTTTATTGAATTGCCTGTCTTGAACGACAAATTCTTCCAATGGTGGTGGATTCGTGGAATCGCTACTGCTTCGCTCCATACATTCGTTAAGTATGTCTGGCTCAGGTATTGGTGCAGGTTCCGGCTCTCTGGATGAACGTTGAACATGTTCTAATACAATTGGCTTCTTTTTAATTGTGACATAGCAATTGCTGCATAGTAATTGATTTTCTTCCAAAATTCCATAGCTTGCAGCTGCCATGGCAGAGTTTACTTTTTTGATGTTACAGAAAATTCTTCTTGTGTGTTTTTTCATAGGATCGCAACAAAATTTTGTGTTTTGAGGCATTTTAAGGGTTAGGTAAATTTACGTATACTAGAAAATTAGGTATATACTGAAAATCTGGAAAGAAAGCAAAAAATTTTAAAATTTGGAGGATTTTTTTTTTGTCATTTTTTTTTCATAATAATCGTCGATAAGCTGACTTTTTATTACTTATTATGGTGTACATACATCAAATAAACATTTTTTATTCCTGGTCTTTTTTTCGAAAAATGATATCTTCACTGCCAAATCGCAAAAAAAAAAAAAAAACTTTCCAAAAAATCAATTTTATTTTTGTTACCCTAAAAAAATGATACATATTTAGAAACTACAGTTAATTTTACATATTTTATCATTTAAGACTTACTACACTACCACAATTAGGAGCCGATATTTTTACGTTTGAAAATTATTGGTTTTTTCATTTGACCAAAATTTGGTCAAGCCATAAAATTTGACCAACTTGACCAATTTAAAAAAAAAATCAGAAATTTGTAATTTGGACCTAAACCAACCCTCACACCAAGTTTCATGAATTTTGAAGACGTTACCATGTACTTCATTTGTCTATTTCTCGTAGAATTACCCTATGGATAAAACGGGGGCAGCTTTTAAGTACCTCAGTGGTAAATTCCCAAAGCTCAGTGAATCAAAAATCAAGGAGGGTGTATTTGTTGGTCCACAGATCCGCGAGCTTCTTAGAGATGAGGAGTTCGACTGTATCCTAGGTGGTGAGGAGAAGACAGCGTGGAATGCTTTCTGGTTAGTAGCAACCAATTTTCTCAGAAATACCAAAGCTGACAATTACAGGGAGCTGGTGGAAAACCTGCTGTTGTCCTATCAAAAAATGGGCTACAATATGTCTTCAAAGATACATTTCCTCCATTCGCACCTGGAATTTTTTCTGAACAACTGTGGAGCAGTCAGCAATGAACATGGTGAACATTTCTACCAGGATATCTCAATGATGGAGAAATGCTACCAGGGGAAATGGAGTCCATCATTGTTAGCAGACTACTGCTAGACAATAAGAGATGCTCCAGAAGTTGAATACAAGAGACAAGCAAAGAAGCGATGGGTTGAATCAATATTTATAAGTGACTGCATTATACAGGTATGTTACTAATATATGGTGTATATATATGCAAAATGTGTAACTTAAATTTTCTTGGAAACTGTAGCCAATCGACTGTTTTTATGGTCATATTCGTTTTCAGCACCCAAAAATCCATAATAGGAAACACATTTTATCTCCGAAGCACAAACTTTTTCAAAATTTGTAGACCAGTGAATTCTAAGCAAGGCCTGTTATATTACATGGTTTCCCAAACAGGCTCCCATATGTTAAAATTACATGGTATTATATAGGGATGTACTGCTATATTGGTATCAGTATCAGTTATATTTGTAGATTTTTAACAGTATTGGCCGATATTTCAAAAGTATGATTTTTCCAAAATTATGAATAGAAGACTATTAAGATGAAATTTCCAATATTTTCTTGTTTTATCACTTCACATAACTCATTATTTTTTCATCAAGCCTTTTATTTTATTTTAATCATAGCCTAGGTCCTAAGAAATGTAGCACACAAGTTTTACCTAATTTTCTTTTCAAACAGCCAATCAAACAAGTGTAAATCCTTTGAGAAATAGATATAAAGCCTTGAAAACCAAAAAACTATCTTGTAGTCATAGCTCACAATATTAACCCAGCTAGCTGGTTAAAAACACATTTACTAAGCCCAACATAGGCCTGCAGTCCAATTATATAAAACAAAACTAGGTATGACATCTCATGCAATGTTGCCATTTTTAATGAAAAGGATTATTGCTTTGTTGCCAAATTTTCAACACAAAATAAATTATGAATATGTTACAAAAATATGACAAACTAATAAACCCTAGCTGGATATCAGTATTGGTTATCAGCCAATATTATTCTTAATTATCAGTATTGGTTATCAGCCAATATTATTTTAATTATCAGTATTGGTTATCAGCCAATATTATTTTTAATTATCAGTATTGGTTATCAGCCAATATTATTTTTAATTATCAGTATTGGTTATCAGCCAATATTATTTTAATTATCAGTATTGGTTATCAGCCAATATTATTTTTAATTATCAGTATTGGTTATCAGCCAATATTATTTTTAATTATCAGTATTGGTTATCAGCCAATATTATTTTTAATTATCAGTATTGGTTATCAGCCAATATTATTTTTAATTATCAGTATTGGTTATCAGCCAATATTATTTTTAATTATCAGTATTGGTTATCAGCCAATATTATTTTTAATTATCAGTATTGGTTATCAGCCAATATTATTTTAATTATCAGTATTGGTTATCAGCCAATATTATTTTAATTATCAGTATTGGTTATCAGCCAATATTATTTTTAATTATCAGTATTGGTTATCAGCCAATATTATTTTTAATTATCAGTATTGGTTATCAGCCAATATTATTTTTAATTATCAGTATTGGTTATCAGCTAAAAAGCAATATTGGTACATCCCTCATATTATACAGGGTGTACATAGTCAGGATCTATTTTTGTGAAGCACTTTGAAATTATATGGAATTCAATCATAAAATGATAAAGTGGCAACATTTATTAAATAATTAAGAGTAGGATTCGACGTGATGCCCATCAGTATCCCTGCACAGCTCAAATCGTTCCGCAGCATTTCTAAACACATTCTGGAGCATTTGCCAGGTTATGTTATCTGCAGCAGTTCGTATACGTGTACGTAAGTTTTCAAGACTCGTAATCTTCGTCTGATAGACGTGCAATTTGATAAAGCCCCATGCAAAGAAATCTAAAGGGGTTAAATCTGGTGATCTCGCTGGCCAAGGTCTGTTGCTTCCGCGTCCAATCCAGTGATTTGGAAAATGTCCATTTAGATAATCCTGAACAATTTTGGCATAGTGACAAGGAGCACCATCATGTTGATAGACGACAGGGATAGGATTGTTAGTACCATCGTCTATCAACATGATGGTGCTCCTTGTCACTATGCCAAAATTGCTCAGGATTATCTAAATGGACATTTTCCAAATAGCTGGATCGGACACAGAAGCAACAGACCTTGGCCAGCAAGATCACCAGATTTAACCCCTTTAGATTTCTTTGTATGGGGCTTTATCAAATCACACGTCTATCAGACGAAGATTACAAGTCTTGAAAACTTACGTACATGTATACGAACTGCTGCAGATAACATAACCTCGCAAATGCTCCAGAATGTGTTTAGAAATGCTGCGGAATGATTTGAGCTGTGCAGGGATACTGATGGGCATCACGTCGAATCCTACTCTTAATTATTTAATAAATGTTACCACTATCATTTTATGATTGAATTCCATATAATTTCCAAGTGCTTCACAAAAATAGATGTAGGGGAATAATTTAAAAACCTTTTACAAAAATAGTGTATTCATCACAGATTTTACTCAATTACAATGCAACAATGAAATTTTTGGCAATAATGAATATTTGTTTATGGAAATGACACTCAAGACATTGATTCTTTCTTCAAGAATTTGATATTTGGGTCATTCCACATCAAGTGGACCAATTTTGGAAAAGTGCCCCACCTCATCATGTCAGATTTTGTTCTAACTTTGCTCACAGATTCCTTTAAGCCTTAAAGGAAGTTCTGCAAAGTGTTAGTTCCATATCTCTTGTGGTTCTGTCACTAGGACTCCAAGAGCAACACAGGAGTGCAAATAAATTAACAAATATAATGCTAGAAACATTACACGGAACAAAACTTCAAAGCTCTACTAGACCTACAAAAAAGCAAGACACCAAACTAAAAAACTAGGCCCTAGTATTTCTGGACATGCTCTTTTCATTGGTTTTTGTTAGAGTATGGTGCGAGCTGTCCCACATGATCATTTTGAGCTTTAAAGATGGGATGTTTTTGTCACAAATTAATTTTGGCCATTTTTGATGCCTTATATCTCAGCAACTAGACCAGGTAGGAATATCCAGATTGAAACATTTTGTAGCATATGGGCAGTACTTTCTTGGTTTCTAACAAGAGCTCACAGAGTCAAGTAGATCAAGAGCTATAATTTTCTAAAAGTGGCTTTCCAAGAATCAAAATGTAATTCAAAGCCTACTTTGGGGATATTTTATGGAAAACCTATACTTCCTAGAGCTCTAGCAATGCGAGTTTTAAAATCTACAGTAAATTTTGACCCTAGGAGCAAATTTTCAGAGCGGAAGGATTTGTTACTGTGGAATGCTGACTAGCTAAAAATGGCACAAATAATTCAGCACTCAATGTGATGGACAAAGTAGCCCACACTCTTGGAGCCCTAGTGACAAAACCACTAGAGATATGGAATTAAAACATTGCAGAACTTCCTTTAAGGCTTAAAGGAATCTGTGAGCAAAGTTAGAACAAAATCTGACATGGTGAGGTGGGGACCACGGGTCCACTTGACGTGGAATGACCCATTTAGAATTAACACGAGAATTAAAATAAAATGCATAAACAAATTAAAATAGAAATTATTAGCAATTTAATCTACAATGTGTAGTTATGTAACTGAATACAGCCATAACCATAATACGCAAGACCATTAAAAATGAATGAACACATACATACCAGTACTTCAATTTTGAATGAATTATCTTCAGAGTAACAATTGTTTCTCTACCCAGCCCTTTGACCATATTAGCTAAGTACAGTACATAATACATTTTCATAGAATTATTTGAAACCTATCTGGTTAATAACCATTTTAACCATGTATAATACCATACGATAATGTCTAATGCATACCTTAATTACAATGTTTACCTACTTCCTTCATGACAGTGGTAAATACTCCCTTCTGAGGGGATTACCATATTTTACGCCTCATAAGACTCACCCTATATTTAGCAAAGAATATTTAGGAAAAAAATATTTCGAAGATTTATCAGCCTGACAAAAAATATATTCCCATAACTTTATTAAAAGAACATTAAACAAAACAACATACGAGCCCTGAAGTGATTTTTGGAGACATTTTTCAGGAAAAAGTAGCGTCTTATGAGACGTAAAATACGGTAAATCCTTGTAACCAAAATTTAAGACCACACACTCATACTATTTAAAGTTAACACAATATATATTTTCATATTTTGAATTTTCCTTCTGTGAACTTTTAAGGAGAGAATTTTTGTCTTATTTTATTTTTAAGCCAACCCATTTGCTTTTCAGGTAATTTATGCTTAAGTTGGGGAACAATGGTACATTATGCCACACACACTATATTTTGGTATGAACTTCAGTTAAGTTCAAAAGGAATTTTAATCCAATTTTGTTTCATTTTAGACACAGGATCTTCACAGGACCTGCTTTATGTAAAGCTTCGAGACAAACTTAAAATTAGGAGAGAGAATCAGTGTGTTACCCTTATGCCCAGTCTTTCTTAACCCTTTCATGCCATATGGGCGCAAATGAGAACATTAAATTTGATGAGATTTTAGTCATTCTGGAGATGTGTTTTTTTGTGGCATGAAAAGTAAATGAAAATCAGTTATGAAAGGGTTAACGAAATTTTAATTTTCTTCAAGGATATTCCTCAGGCAAAACCAAATGGTAAACAAAGACACCTTTGAGCAATCATTCACTCTTGAGGTATCAACAACCATTCATTTTTTGATAACACGAGTGTGATTTACACCCTTCTACACTAACCTCTGGTCCACTTCAATCCTAAAAGCAAAAGTAATTTAATGTTCACATAACATGAAATCAATTTTGAAATGATTTAATTTTTATTTTTTACTTGTACAAATTTGTATCATTTTTGCAGGACCAATTTTGTTTGTTGGTTAATTTATAACCAGTAATTAATTAACCTTATTACATTATTCCCATACATAACACCCAGTATTCTAAGTGAGGCCTCACATATGAATTGAGGCATTCCATGTCAAGTGTACACACTTTTTGGTGATTTCTGCCATTCATCTCACCAATTTTAATGATTTTGTGGTAGTAGTTGGGTAAGATGAGTAATGAAGCATGACCAAATTTTAGCCACTTGGGTCAAATAGTTCGGGAGTAATGACCCCCCATATTTGGGGTCAGCAGCGTAACCTTGTGATTTTGAAAGGTCATAACTCAGAATCTAATGGATGGATTTTAATGATTTTGGTGTCAAAATGCTCAGAAAAGACAGCAGAATAACTTTAATTTTACGCACAGAGTGTGTACATTCCGTTAAAAAAGTTGCATTTATATTTCACCTTTGACCTTGACCTCAGGTCAGAGTTCAAAATTTAAGGTCATGAAAATTGGCATAAGTAAAGACCTTTAGATGAAGCATATTCAAGCAAAAAATTGTAGTGGGATCTCCATGGGTTTGCTTTCCACAAGCATTTGAAATTGTGCATGTTGAAAATTTTGAGCATTTTATTTAAGATAACTTCACAAATAGTTCATATATATACATATAATATAGCTACATACGTGATTTGATATATACTTATAGGTAAGCATCAAGATTTTTACAAACAAATTATTTGGTTCTCAAAGTATCAATTTTTATCACAAATCCTATATAATTTTTGCAGTTGAAAATAACTTGAAATTTAGGTGTTTGAACAGTGAACAATGACTAAATTGTACAGGTATTTCTGATGAATTAACACTTCATATTGCCATGCTGAACCTGAAAAATATAAATTTTATACCTATTAAAAATTTAAGTAAAATTATCATGATAAGAAGTTATTTAAAAAATTAATTAGCAAAGTAGGTAGTTAAACCCCTTAGTTACCTCCCAAGGCCTAGGTGTGTACCTCATTCCAACTTCCGAAGGACCTAGGCCTAGATACTATGCAGGGTGCCAAAACAGCTTTTTTTTTTTCATTCTGTATTAGTTTAGAGATCTTATATAATCTACTGTATGGCAGAAACAAGCATAGGCATCGGGTACATGCTTGTGGAGAAAATAAATTTTGTAACCTCTAAGCTACTAGGATTCTAACCCAGGACCATTTATTCACAGTCACAGGTTCTAACGACTAGAGGGTTAGAGGGATTTGCGCTATTTAATAATAATTTAATATTAGGAAGCTGTACAATTTAAGATAGACTAATACTTAGAACTGTATTCATAAGTGTAATTATTAAAATATAGTTAGTTACAGTGTATAGGCATACATGTCAATAAGCAATTTAAATAGCAATACTCACATTTTTAATGTAGTTGTAAGTTTTTGATTATATGTTTTCGCCAATAAGTTTGTATCCAGTTTCTTGATTACTTTTTAAGATGACGCTTTTTCAGGATCATATTGGCTTCATTGGTTTCCTTTTTAGTGATTGTAGATGTTCTTCCAGTAGCTGCCATTGGGTTTATGATTGTGAGGATATTGGACAAATCTACTGTAAGTATATCAGGATTTTCAGGATAAGTAAGTGACTTGTTTGGGCCACAAGGGTGAAAGAAGTTTACTTTCACTTCACCCTCACCCAATCCACCAGTGGTTATCATACTCCACTGTTACATATCCTGTGACATTTTTAATGATAAAAAATGCTAAAAATGAGTCAAATTCAAAATTTTTTCAGGTATTTTATGCAAAGTTGAGCTCTGGATATGCATAGCTGCTGGTGTATTTGTGGATGGATAATGGATAGATCTCAATAGAAGTTCCAACAGTCAAGAATTTATTTCCAAAGAAGCAAGTGTACAAAAAAAAACTCTGACAAGGTCTTTAAAGACTACAAACTTAGACTATGTTTATGTTTTTGTATTAATACTCAAAAAGATAGATTTTCACATACATGTAAGATAAACAAAATACTGATTAACATACAAACATTATCAATAAAACAAACAGCTACCTTACCTATTCTAATTTAAGAAACCAGTTCTTAGATTCCACCTTGCGCTTTCTCTGATTTGGGAGGCAGTTGCGACAATTTTCTACAATTTGTAGTGTATTTTGCAGATTGGATTCCTTTTTGGAAGTGCCCAGGAAATCATGGCAAAGCTTAACTCCCCTCTCAGCAGCATCATTAACAACACAAAGATTTGCTACTATTTCCTTTCCATAGAGAAATGCTTCACTTGATGGCCACTCATTAACAGGCAGATTTAAGAATTCTGAATTGATGTTAAGGATTCTGAAAAATGCCCAGGAATCACTTCCAACAAATTCTGAAAGGTCATCACTTGATTCCTTTGGAACTTCTGGAAATTTTGGCTTGCCAAACCGACCCATCTCTTTTAACGCATGAAGCCAGGTGTTCAGCTCCAAGAAGCTTCTTTGCTATTTTCTCCTTCACTGCATCACTGAGAGAGCTGCTGAATAAAGAAAGTGGCACCAATTCCTCTGTGAGATACCACATATGTAAACCAATTGCCTTGAGTGCAGCTCCTGCAATTGTTGGATTAACTTTCCTGTAGTCTAGAAAGGAATTGATTAGACTGAGATCATTCATTTGGTGCAGCTGAAGACACTGGGGCAGCAATCCACCATGGGATGTAGCAATACACAACAAACTGTATGTACTGCATAAGTTTGGGTAATTGTCCTTTAGCTAGTATGGTCCCAGTTAGCAGCTCAGCAATTTGATCACAAAGAAGTACTATTTTGATGGAGTAAAGAATTTTTGCCATCCAACGGGCTTTATGAAGAGCTCCTGGCCTTTGAAACCCAGTAAAGTTATCTGGCACAGCATTGAGGTAGACCAAGGTAAGTTGCACCAGTTCTTTGTAGTCCCCTCGAGCAAAGTCTGACTTGAGAGCTTCCTGACAAAGCAATGATGGCAGTTCTCTGCTCAGCCAGATCCTCTGGAATGTCAGGGATGGACAGATTCTCTAGGTTGCGGTAAGACAACTTCTCAAAATGTTCCTTGAATCGTATGAAAAGGGAAATGTCTGGGCTCTTTGAGACCTCAATTTTCAAGGCATCCCATGTATGGACAAGAAACCTTTCTCCAATGTGGTGCCTGCATGCTAACCACAGCAACTCACGCTTGAGAGACTCCTGAATACTAATGCAGGCAGCTGTTATTGCACCTGTGTTTGAGGATGTTGTATCAAAGACCATCGCAGCAACATTATCTTTGCAGTTCCAGACCTCCAGTTCTTCTATGGTGGCATTAGCAATTTTTGGCCCTGATAGTCTGTCAGTCTTGTGTTGCAAGGGTGGAACACCTAGCAATTTTACACCTCCAAACACACATTAATAGCTAGTTACTTACGTAATTTCACTGGGGTAACATGAAGTTCCTCCGAAGTTGCATTAAGATCTTCTCGTTGAATATCTATCCATTTCAGTACATTTTCTTAGAATTTTTTCTGGGGATATGTCAGGTGAAGTAGTTGTACTTTCAGTACTACTAGTTATTGCTTCTGGCAGTCTGAATAATTCTTCAGGTTATGTGTGTTTAATTAATTTCAGACAATTTATACAAACTTCTGATTCATCACTGAAATTATATTTAGGGTCACTATTTTCAGCAACAAGCTTTGGAACAAGTGGCCTCAAGTTTTGCAGAATAGGCTTTTTGTGCAGTTCAAAAGGATTGCAACAGCGCTTGTTATAGCTTTTATGTGTAGACATTTTCATCAAACACTTACTTATTTAAAACATTATGCATATATGCAGGGCTGTGGAGTCGGAGTCGGAGTCAGAGTCGCAAGCAATTTTAGTGCTGCTGGAGTCGGAGTCGGAGTCGGTAAAAATGTACCGACTCTGACTCTAACCTCAATATAAATTTTAATAATTCCATTTCAGACAGACTAATTCCAGTAATTCTTTTTCATTTTCAGAAAACTTATTTCTAATTACAAAATGTTGAGTTAATTCTAAATTTTCTAAATCAAAAGGCCCTCTCAAAATGGCAAAGAGAGCGCCAACTAAATCTAGTGTTTTTGAATATTTTTCAATAAGTACAGATGAAAAACAGTGTGTGTCATTGTATAATAGAAGACGATGATGGTGAAAAATTATGTGAAGCAAAAATTAGTTTTACTGGCTTGGATAAAACTGCACCAACCAGAGCATCAAATTTGAAAAGACATTTGCAGCGCTTCCACCCTAAAATTTTAGAAGTGGTCAATGAGAAAGATAAGAGTTACAATAAAAATCTTCCAACTACATCAAAGTCAGCAACAAACAAATCTACTGAAAGACAAGTATCACTTTCAAGGTTCTTCACTACAGACAAAGTTACTGTAACAATGACTAGAGAAAAGTTTAAGAAACACCTTATCGAACTGGTTGTAAAAAATGGTGGCCTTAACTTTATTTTCACAACCAGCCTTTCAAGGCCTAAATGGAGAAATGGCTATTAAATTTGGAGTTTCTCTAGAAAGGCAAAGTATCAGAAAACTTATAGTTGAAGAAGCCATGAATAAAAAGGAAGAGCTTCGAAAAACTCTTAAGGGGCGGTTCATGTTCCTTAAAATGGATGCTGCCACTCACCATAGAGTTAACTATTTTGCAATCAATACTAGATTTGTTGATGAAAACAAACAAATGGTAACTTGGACACTGGCAGTAAAGGACACTAAGGCACATCATGATAGCAATTACCTTCATAACTTAGTAGAAGGTGTTTTGAAAGAATTCGAAATCAAAAGAACAGATTCTCTGCATCGTAACTGATAATGCTTCAAATATGTTAAGCACAATAGAAAAGATGAATAAGGATGAAGAAAAAGTCACTAATGAAGGGGAAATTCCTGCATCTGATTCTGAAGCAGCAGAAATAGAACATAATGATGAAACTTTAGATGATTTTGTTGAGGAGGCATCTAAACTCTGCCTAATCCAACACATGCATTGTGCCATACATACACTGCAACTAGCAATAAGAGATGGCTTAAAAGATCGCCATACAGCAACTCTGATAGGTAAGTTGAGACAAGTAGCCATAGCAGCTAGGGTCTCTAAAATTGATGCTATCCTCCAGAGACGAGCCAGAAAAGGAGCTATTTTAGACCAAGTGACACGATGGGGCAGCACATATATGATGGTTAAGCGTTTGCTTGAGCTAAAGCCCTTTCTAGAAGACATTGATAATCCTAATGTCGTACTGACTGAAAGTCTATGGAGGGATGTATCACAATTAGAAGCTATGCTTGCTCACCCTTATGCAGTCACCAAAAAGTTGCAAGCTAAAGATTTAACTCCTGGCACATTCCTATGGGAGTGGAAAAATTTAATATTTCGCCTATCCCAAGCAGGAGGTCTAATTGCTGAAGGAATTGTGTTCTCAATGAAGAAAAGAGAGGTTCAGTTACTTGAAAATGAGATCTTGTTAGCTGCAGTCTATATAGATCCAATGAACCGAATATTGTTAGGCAAAGTTCAAATTGCTAAAGCAAAAAAGACCCTCTGCGACGTTGCAATTAAGATTAAAGGGCTACGACCAGAAAATCCAGAACCACACGATCAAGTTATCCAAAGTATTGAATCCTATTCATCCTCTTCAAATGATGAAGAATTAGATTTTGAAAAATATTTAGATAAAATTGAACGCTCGAAAGCAAAGCGTCTCCGCTTAGACGTAAAGACACAGCCTTTGGATGTAAAACTAATGAAATTTAAAGAAGATTTTTTTGATGGACTAAAAGAAGTAGAGAAATATGATCGGTCATCTAAACAAACAATACAAGAAGTAATCCCTGCATACCCAGAAATGTTAAGAGATACGGCTATCATAGTAGCAGCCATGCCACCCACTCAGGTCAGTGTGGAGAGACTATTTTCCGCACTGAAATTAATAAAATCAGATTTAAGGGCTTCAATGAAAGAAGATCTGGCAGAATCAATTCTATTCCTAAGAACTACTTATTAATAAATTTTAGGTTTTAAAACCTTGGCCTTTTTTTAATTGGATTTAATGAATTTTATACATATTCAAGTCTGAATAGCTATGTATTTAGATTTTTACCCATGCTTTTTGTTGCAAACTTACCTACCTATGTATAAGTATAGGCCTATAGTTTTAATTTTTATTGCATTAAGCAACGTTTTATTTTGTCATGTAGCTATTTAGGCCCTTTGGCCTTATCTTAAATTTTAAAGGAATTTTTTTGCTTTAATTGCATTCAATGGAATTTCTATTTTGTCAAAGTCATTAGTCTTATATGTAATTTTTTTTGTTTTAGTTATATGTTGATTTTTTTTACATAAATAAACAATAAAAAGAAGCCACAATGGCATAGCTACAACCATTGGACTCAAACCTTTAAAGACATGAGTTTAAAAAGTAGCCTGATGATTCACATGGTTGTGATGAAATGCCAGCTTATGTAATTATCATCATAGCAGATTTAAGGGTCGGAGTCAGAGTCGGATACACAAGAAATTGAGGAGTCGGAGTCGGGTATTTTGGGTACCGACTCTACAGCCCTGCGTATATGTACATAAATCTATTCAAAATGAAAAATTATATACATTAAATGAGAACACAGTGAATGCTTTGCACATCACAGAAAACAAAATAAAGATCTCTAGTTAGGCAATAGTTATCCTGGGTAGGATTGCCACTTTTTTAATTTCCACATGGGATTTTTTGTTCAACCAATTTAACCAACAATCAAATGGGGGAAGATATTTTATGGTAGGTACTAGTGTTTTATGTTTAGTTCTTAGAATACTAGTTTAACACACATATATTTACATTTTCAACAAGTACACCAATCTATATACCAGAAGTCAATAAGAATATTGAATAGTTTGTTAGAAATTATTGTCTTTGAAGTGAAAGTAGTCACTCTCAAATCTGTAAATACCTATTTTATATGCAAATACACATATATTTCTTTTCATATATTGATAGAATAAGGTTGAAACTCATTTTTTATATATAAAAATTTAAAAAAAATCTAATTTAGGGGGGCAGGACCCCTTCAAATGAAATAAAGTGTCGTAACTTTTTTTCTGTTAATTTTAGCCATTTTTTCTGCTTATACTAATTTGTTGTGTGTGCAATTACCTTTCATACACACTTTAAATCACTGTTCTATGTCAATTAGGGACAGAGTTATAGTGGTTTGAAAATTTCCAGTTTTCTTCCCTCCCCTCAAAAAAAGGGGGAGCATAACTTTTGAGCCATAACTCGTTGAGCTGATATTTGAAATTTGGTACTTACTGTACTAGCATAGACCATTCTATAAACCAAATTCAAGCAAAATCTATGAAGGTATGGTGCACTTTTTTTTTGTTATTGTTGTTGTTGTTGTTGTTGCACAATTTGTCATGGAATGAGCCCTGATGCTTTATGCCCTCTATTGATCTAAAGTTATCTTTCAAAACCCTAAAGAATTCACATTTTCCTCCAGAAGTCTCCCATAACATGTATATCAATCAATAGAGCAAAAAAAACTATATATGCAACTATGTAAACTTTTCAAAATATAAAAGGAATAGTACGATATATGAATTAGTTTGGTTAGGTTAGGTTTATTAGTAAATCTTACTTTTAGGGCAGATAATTTTTTTTCTGCTTTGATTGATATACATGTCGTTAATATAGGATATGTGGTTGATGTGCAGCCATAGTGTATAGGATGGTACTTTACTGGGGAGGGAGGGAAGATTTGCCCTGAAATTTTTCAGGGTGCCCTGATTTCCACATAAGTACTATGTGTAGCATAAAAGCATAAAATAAAGGTTAGAGTATGAGTAACATATATTAAAGCCTTTTTGATATAAAAAAATATTACAATTTACAAAAATGAGAAAATTTTGCTACAATATTTCTAAATGACAAACAAAACTACAGCATTTGGTAAATATTTACTATTACACCAGTCTCCAGTAGAATGTTTTAAAAGCTGGTTTTCAAGGTTTTTCAATGTACTGAATTAAAAAATGACAGTCATTTCCATAGCAAATGATTTGTTAGAGTTATTGAAGCTTAAAGCTTTTAAAGCTTTCTGCCCTTTTTTACCTGGGGGACCCCCAGTGGGAACCAGGAGTTTTTGGGTGGGGAGAATCACAAAAATGAGTGGTTTCCGAAGATTTTGAAAGTCAGATTAATACAACACACATCAAAAACCATAGGAAAAATATAAATTTCACCTTCAAAATTAGCTAGACCTAAAATAACCTAACCTAACCACTAATTATCCAAAAGGACACTTCACCACTTGAGGAAGAACAGTGTGAATA
This sequence comes from Bathynomus jamesi, assembly GCA_023014485.1. Taxonomy (NCBI): domain Eukaryota; kingdom Metazoa; phylum Arthropoda; class Malacostraca; order Isopoda; family Cirolanidae; genus Bathynomus; species Bathynomus jamesi. The sequence goes on from JAJOZX010007386.1 coordinate 32,111, forward strand.
AAGAAAAGCTATAGCTTTTTCCAAATTTCCATAAAATTTGGCAATACAACAAAAATAATCAAAGGAGCACAGACCACAGGAAGCCATGTCCACTAACTGATTCAAATTAAAATTAGTAGAAACACCATTTTTTTTTTTTAGCCTTTTCCCATTAGAGTTTAAGCTTCAATAACTCTAACAAATCATTTGCGACAGAAATGAGTATCATTTTTTAATTCTGCACATTGAAAAACATTGAAAATGAGCTTTTAAACCTTTCTACTAGAGACTGGTGTAATAGTAAAGAAATACCCAGCATTTAAGTTGATATAGAATTCAGCAAGTCCTCAACTTAAGTTTTAATTATTAACTACAACTATAGTAGCAATTAATTAATTCACCTCAAGCAGTAAAAAAAACCAAAGGAATGTCAGGAAAAATCTTCCATGAAAATGCTCAATTCCCTAGTCCTGAGGTAGGATGCCACCCCCGCCTCATACGTCTGTGTGTGCAACCTTAAAAGTAAAATTTACTTTTTTACTATTTTGTGAACATCAGCTATGAACTTTGAAGAATTATTTTTTTAAAATTTTAAATGCCCACACACTCCATTTTTTACATGCTTCAAAGTAAATAAATAAATACCGACCTTGAGTAGAACTACGACTTTTGGGGCAGTTACAAATTGCTGTAAAATCCATCCTGGTTACTTGCTCCAACGGAAATGCCCATAACCTAAGCTTAAGCTAGGCCTAAGTTAGTCTCAGATAGCCTAAGCCTAAACTATGCTTCAACTTACATTTTTTCAGTGAGTTCTCTCACTTTCCACATACTAATCATGATATATATAAGGTAAGAAACCTATGAAAATAAAACGAGTATATTTAAATGTTAATTTTATATTATTTCAGCCAAACTTACACACACACTAAACAACTCAAAAACTAAAATGAAGGCTATTTGAGCGTGCATCAACGATGATGAGTTTTGCAACTATCCTTCGAACAGATTTTGTACGAACAATTTGTGACAAATCTACTTGTTGGAAAGGTTCCGAAAGACTAATATAAATTAAATAACAACGCCACATTTACATGACATCAAATACTCTCGTGAATCATTAACATAATTTAGTATTGTTGTATTATTATAATACAAATATATAAATTAAGTTATGATTACTGAACTGTTAAACTTTTCTGGCACTGTAGTTTAATTTAGGCCTATTGAATAAGGAAAACTTTAAGTTGTCAAAAGCAATGCGCATGACATTGTTTGAAATGTAGACCATTTTAAAGAATTAGATAGGCCCTATTTACGATCATGTCAAAATTTTATTTATTTCATGTTTTCCTCTGCACAAATATCAGTCATTAATGAGCTATAAAATATTACCACATTATTACAGAATAAACTAAGCAGTTCTTTTACTTTCACTTTTATTTCTAGTCACATGTCCTTGCACAACATATTTTATAGGTTGGAAAGATATATAAGTATATATATATATATATATATATATATATATATATATATATATATATATGAGAGAGAGAGAGAGAGAAATTTATTGTTTGGACACATTTGCTCTATAAAATATACGGTTATACCTGAAACTCTTTTAATATGAAGTGATTAGACTATAATTTTTTAGAAATTCTGTGCCGATAAAATAGTATGCATAATATGAACTAATTAGTCTTGGCTCAGAAATGTTAATATACGATAATGATAATCAGGATAGAAACCCCACATATACTGTACTTGTATATATAAGCGTGTGTATGTGCTAAATCTACCCCACCAGGGTTCGAAGCCGTCCCACAGATCTTGATTGGACGTTACAGGAGCAGCCACTGCGCTACGATAGGATGAAGTTAACACAATAAAACTTAGCGAATATTTCAACGTCCAACGAAGCATTCGGTTTTTTGCCCAGAGGCGTTTTACATATTAACCCTTCACTCGAGCCAATTGAAGGCATTCAATTCAAATCGTGATCAGTGCGTGATATTCTCCCTCTCCACACACTATGTCCATATATATATACACAGGGCCGTACTAGCCATTAGTTAGGCTAATAAAGCTGTAGCCTAAGGCCCTAAATCTTTTTCACAATGTTCGTTAAGCAATATATATAACTACCTAATTCATACCAAATTTTAGTGTGCAGTAATAAATTAGGTTTGGATCACTTGAAGATCAGAGCCCCAGCCTTCTTTAGTTAGCCTTATAAGGCTAATTAACGAAAATATCACGACTTAACCTAACCAATCGTCAAGGGCGTACAGTTGACGTAACGAATGGTTGTCATGATATTTTCGTTAGCCTTATAAGGCTAACTTAACGAATGCTGGGGGCCCTGATCATCAGGTGATCCTTAGGTTCTATATCCAATATAGAACCTAATTTATCACTGCACAAATTGAAATTATCACTGCACACTAAAATTAGGTATGACATAATTATATCTTCAGAGATGGAAAATAAGAGTTTTTTAGTTTTAGTTGAGATTTGTCATATCTGGTGGTGTATTATTGTCGATATGTATGTATGATTTTTATCCATTTTTGTGATTAGCGTTAAAGGATTAATCTTTCCGAAATTGTTTTTCAGACGTTAGGAATTTGGGCCTAGCAATGATCATTCAGCATGTCGAAGTAAATAGAGGAAGGGCTGGGGGATGTCTTGTTTGATATCACAGTTTAAAGCCAAAAAGAAATTCTATTTGAATTGTATGCTGCTTTGGCCGGTTTTTTTTTAATGTACATAGCTTTGGTTTTTGAAAGTTGTTAAATATGATTAAATATACATTTCTATTTGTTTGAATTTTTTTATGAATTATATACAATAATTAGTACATGTATAGGGCCTTTCCTTTTATTTTATACACACACACAGTATAATTAATGCAAAGAACGACGCTTGTGTATAAGAGCGTTCCGAACAAGATAAGAAGGGAAAACAAGCAAATTGAAAAATGAGGTACCTCCCAGGAATCGAACCCGGGATCATCCAATTGCCAGTCAGATATGTTAACCACTACACCAAGGACCCCGACTAGTCAGTACTCTTAATTCTCCTACATACGAGGGCATTTGAGTCCGCTCGTATGGAGGAGAATTACGAGTACTGACTAATCGGGGCCCTTGGTGTAATGATTAACACACCTGACCGGCAATTGTATGATCCCGGGTTCGATTCCTGGGAAGTACATCATTTTTCAATTTGCTTGTTCTCCCTCCTCATCTTGTGCGGAACGCTCTTCTACACAAGCGTCGTTCTTTACGTTACATATATATAAGTTCATAAATCTAGGATTTCCATCGAGGTTCCATACCATGATCACGGTAGTCTTATTCCAAATAAAATGGCTGGCAAATCCCTGACCCCAATGAATGATCATTTAGTTAATCCACGCAAAAAAAAAAATTCACCCCTCTTGTGAAACCAAGGAAAACCCAGCTAGATCATATAAATTCACAGAAATACCAATCATCAAAATTCTGAGCTTCCCATATGAAGCTAGGGAGCGAATTTATAATGCCGCGTTCAAAACTTAAATAGTTCATTAACTTACATCTCACTGGCTTAAGTTTCTTCGAAATGGTTACGAAATACTTACCCTTTACAATGCAAACATGACCGACTGAATAGTTATAGGCTTTGGACATACATTTTCACGTAGAATTCGTTTACTAATCTTACACATTAGCATCAATTCTTCGTCACGAGCATAAATGAATCTTAAATTTAAATCATTTAATGGCAGTTTGTTTTTTTGTTTTTTTTGCTTCACTAAATGATATATATATACCTTTTATCAGTGAAATTACACTTCAGACCCACTACAAACCGTGTAAGTGAATGTCTTTACAAATAATCAGTTGACTAATCACAGTAATTGCCAAGATATTAGCACCGAAATACTTCAGTATAGAACATGCACAGTTATTTGTACACATTCAAATTTTACTTTGCCGTTTGTGCTAAGATAAAGATCAGTACTTTCGGATTAAAAGCTAATACCAGAAATTTTAAAGCAGGAACACGAAAGAAAATTATATTTTAGTACTTACTACTACGGTTAGCAGTGGACGAAGCCAGTTTCGAAATAAGACCATTGCAGAGCTGATCCACTCCACATATCAAAGAAAATAAACTGATCTTACAAACGGGTCCAATTACTGAAAACTCTACACATGCATCTAAACAGAAATAAATATGAAGGTGGGTTGACCACTTTAATTTATCTAGTGTTGTTCCACCTCAAATATGTTGTGGACATTCTGCAACACCACTTCCCCTTAGATCAGCGAAGTTAAGCTTTGTTGGATCAGTTTAGTCGAATGGGTGACCAACTGACCATTCTCAGAATTCATTCAGATGTAGTGATTTGAAGCTGCAATTCCCTCCCGTTATATATCCTTCGTTATTACAAAGGTGGTTAAACGCCCAAAATAGTCAAGTGTACGTAAATGAAACAAAACCTGTATCCCAAGCACTGCAATATAGATCGGCACGTGTAAATAAGGATCAGTTTTATGGTTTTCGGAGCGGGAACTATTCAGGAGCCGGAGCAAGAAATCTTGGTGCCGGAGGCACCGAACTTTGAAAATTGTCAACCCTACTTTTCTACTGTAGCGGTGCATCGATGGTTGAATTACAAATAAATTGGCAATAACGTTTACAGAGAAAAATTTTCATAGCCTTTATGCTTCCATAGTACATATTTAAAGAAAGTAAAAATTTCCTTCTAAGTAGAAAATTATAATTAATCAGGCTAAAATTAGTGAAGTATTATATTATGAACATATTTCCTTGAAGCCTGCCCAATGTATTTAAATTTCTTCCTCGCAATTCAATGAAGTTGAGGTACAAAATGCAATCCAGAGAATGAATACTTACCACTAAAGAATTTATTTACGCTTTCTCCCTAGAAATACTGTAGATTGTTTACAAATACAAATGAACAAGCAGAAATAAATAAAGTGTATACAGTGCAATAAATTACTAATGGGCAAGCTCTGCGGTTACATCTACTGGCAAATAATAAAACATAAGAGACAAGCTATATTTTAAAAAATACAATATTCTGACAAATCATCTCCCACCAATTACTGTACTTTGCGAAATCTAAATCAGAGCTTTACATACTATTAAAACAAGCATGAAAAATGAAAACGTTTACGACAGACAATAATAAAACAGGAAAAAAGATCTCTTGGAATGAAAACCACTCATCTACCATTATGTATTCGAACAAAATGTGTTAGCATTCCTTACGCATCTATCAAAACTAAACTGTAAACATAAAAAATTGCAAAGTTTGGAAAACTGGTCCACGAATATAACTGAAGACTAAGCATACATTCACTTCGCACAAATTTTCTGTATATTTATACATATAAAATATAACAGGAATGGTTAAATTAACAAGTATCAAAATGCTTTTTATTAATTCCGATATGTTATTAACAACGAATGAATGAACTCGTCAAAATCGATAAAAGTAGAAGCACTCTTGAATGAGAATACAGAGGGAATCCATGCCTACAAAGATACTTTTTCTAACCAACCATCTTAATATACTTTCTTTACTTCTCTAAACTTAAGGTAGATAAATGCAGATGTTTGACTATCAATAGCATGTATTGAGTACCTGTCAGGTACGGATACTAAAAAACAGAATTTGTATAAAAGTCATTGACAATAGTTCGTACGAACGTTGCATCAAGTTTGCATTGCATTGTCTTAATATTCATAGAGTTCAAAGTTCATAACTTAAGTTGAGTTCATCTTTGTATAAAAATTTTATTTATTTATTTATTTATTTATTTATTTATATTTTTATATATTTTTTTAATATATATGTACAGGGTGAGCCGTAAGTTTCCATACATAGGAAAATTTAAATTATGGTCTTCACGTGCGTCGGTATTTGGATCAGCAGCAGTTTCCGGATGCTTGGATTGGTCGGCGTGGTCCTGTGGAGTGGCCTCCCAGATCCCCAGATCTCCTCACCCCCCTTGATTTCTATCTTTGGGGGCACTTGAAGGCCATGGTGTATCAGGAAAAGATACGAGACATAAATCATCTAAAGGAACGTATCACCAACGCCATTACAAGCATAACGTCAACTGTGCTAATGCGTGTTCATCAACAATGGGGAACACGTATTGAAATGTGTTTTCAAAACAATGGCAACCATGTAAAGCATATTATATAAATAAAAATGGTTGTCCATAAAAAAATGTTTATTTTTCCTATGTATGGAAACCTACGGCCCACCCTGTATATATATATATATTAAAAAAGCAACATATACATATAACTTTTAGCTTTCACAAGCTGCATAAATGGGTCTGGCTTTTTCCTGAGCAATTTCTTTGGCCCTTTTGGCGGTTTCTCTGGCAGCGTCCTTTAACCTAAAAATGAAAAGAATATTTGAACACGACAAATCAAGAGCAGCGAAGAAATTCTCAAAATGAAAAATGAAAGTTCCCAACGATTGGCGACACTTTTTAATCTATCATAATCAATTTCCAACCTTTAGAAGTCATTGCGAGCGTTAAAAAGATGTTAACAAATGAACCAAAAGCATTTTAAAGTTGGCTAAGGAAGAGTTTGTTGAAGAGTTGCTTTACTGTCTAACTCTAATGCTTTGGGTGTTATTTTTACATTTTAGAGTAGACTCACCTTGTAGATTGACAATGATTATAATTTTTGAAATTTAAAGCACAGACTGGCAAACCTAGACTTCATATCACAAACCAATAATTTTCTTACCTTACTTTATGTTCCTCAGATTTTCGGTGTTCGGGAATTGTCTCTTTCAATTCATTTGGCGATGGGAAGAGTCTCTTCATCACGTAAAGAAAACCATTATTTGTCTTGGTTACGTTCTTACGATACCTATCCATTCCAAATTTCTATTTGAAAGATAAAGGGATTGAATGGATAAATTGAATACAAACTAGTTTCTTACAAATAGCAAGTAGTAGTAGTAGTAGTATTCCTAAAAATGTTTTACTTTTCTAGAAAATCAAACAAAGGCATATTCTTTTCTATGGAAAAATGCTTACAACAACCTGAATTCATTAATTTCTCACTTTATTCATCCGAGGGGATATAACCAGGTTGTTAGCAAAGACACAAGGTATACCACTAATAAATCTTCCATCCAGAATCTAATTGGGTATCAGATTAGGAACTTAACAGGCCAGAGAGCACGGTGCTCTTATAAATACATTGATCGGCAGAAAAATCGGCCCACTCTGAATATCGCGAAAATCAAAAAAGTGGGCAAGCTTGTTTATAAAAGTTTTTAAATTCGAAAATAAATACAGTCTATGAGGAAACCAAATGACGAGACAAAACAACGTCAGCTGCGAACACGCTAGCTGTAATGAATTTTCGACCTCTTAAGAATTCGACAGTCTGACATTCAGTTGCTCTTAGATTGCTAGTGCCACTTTTTTCTTCCACTAGTGGGAGTAGGCATTTGTGTTTAGTAACAGATAGACTTCAAATTCTTTTGGGTTTCAGAATTGGACATTTACGATGGATTTGAGTGCCGTGAACGTCGCGAGAGTCGTCGCCCTAATTGAAGATGGTCGGGGCCAGCGTTAGGTCGCCGATGCGCAAGGAATTCCAAGAACAACGGTTCGACGTGTCCACCAACGTTATGTAGAGACGAGAGAGTACACCCGAAGACCAGGATCTGGAAGATCGTGCTGGCTGCACATCTGCCCGTGACGATCGTTTCATCGACTCGAGTGTTTTACGAGATCGTCGCTTGACTGCCACAAACGTCCGCAATGAGCTGGAAAGGTCTCGAGACGTCAGTGTATCGGAGTGAACCGTTAGGAGGAGACTTATGGAAAGTGGCTTACATGCTAGACGTCTAGCAATGGGCCCGGAATTGCTTCCACATCACCGCAATGCTCGTCTTGCTTTCGCTCGTGAGCTACGAAGGTGGATATTTAATTTCTTGACGCAAAGAACGTAAAGAGTGGTGGTAAACGGAGTTAAATCGGAAGTCTCGGAAGTCGTGAGCTCTGTCTCACAAGAGACAGTATTAGCTCCTTTGCTGTTCATAATAATGATTGCAGATATTGATGCAGATATTAAGGACAGTATTGTATCATGCTTCGCAGATGAAAGAAGGCGCGAGCGGTACACAATAACATACATATGGAAAATACTTGAGGGCTCTGTCCCTAACCTCAGAAATGAAATAGAAACAAACTGGAATGAGAGAAGAGGCAGATTTTGTACAGTCCCAGCTGTGGTGGGACAAGGGGCCATGAAAACGAGGATGGAAAATACCCTCAGAATACGGGGCCAAAGCTTTTCAATGTCCTTCCAAAAGAAGTGAAGAATCTCCAGCACACCAACCTGAATAACCAAGAACAAGCTGGACAGATTCTTCTGCAAAGTCCCTGACCAGCCATGCGTGGCTGGCTACGAGGGCAGGAGAAGATCAGACAGCAATTCCCTCCTTCAAGTCACGCAAATGAGGCGGGATGCTGCAGAGGGTCGACCGCAGGTCGATCCTGAGCCGTCGTTCAAACTCAACAAAAGTAAGATATATATATATATATATATATATATATATATATATATACATACATACATACATATACGGGGTGTCCCGTAAGTCTGCAACCATAGGGCAAAATAATAAAAACGGCAATAAAAACGCCGAAGAGACTTTTGGGGACTGTTTGTGAAATGAGCGAGGATGGTAGCGGCTGTGTCATCGTCGGTGGATGTCCTCGGAGATTCACTGCGTGGTTTATCTCCTATGGATCCCTTTTCCCTGAACTTTGCTACAAGTTTGCCGACACAGCTGGGTGTTATCGGCGCGCGGTCCGGATGTAATCTGTTAAATTCCTCAGCAACATCCCTCTGACTCCGATTTCCTAGGAGCAGAATTACCTGGATGCATTCTTCCTTACTCAAAGACATCATGGGCACTTGCATAAATGGAAAAACATGAATTACATATTTTACCCTATGGTTTCAAACTTATGGGACACCCTGTATACACACACACACATATATATATATATATATATATTTTTGTATTGGGGCGTTTACCGCCATTTCCCGCTATACGTTAGCGGATATCATGGCGAGGCGGAATATGAGAAAGAGAAACGGAGACGGGGGAAAGGCACTAGAAGTGGGAGGACAGCGGACGACGAGTGAGAAGTCACCTAAAGCTCAGATAGGATGCGAGATTGGGAGAGGAAGAGGAAAAGACGGTCAAGCGAGAAGAGAGGGCTCTCAGCGAGCATGAGACGAAAACGATCGGGGAGGGGGAAATCAGAAAGGAACGGGAAGGCGCGACGACGTACTGACGACAGGGTGGGGCATTCCACAAGGATGTGAGAGATGGTGAGGGGCGACTGGCAGGAGGCGCAACGAGGAGCCTCCTGCTGGAACATAAGGTAGCCGTGCATGAGGCGCGTATGGCCGATGCGAAGCCGCGCAAGGACGACCTCTTTGTGTCGGGAGCGGTGGAAAGAGGACGCCCAATATGACAGGCGGGGGCGTATGGACCAGAGTTTATTTCCGGTGGCCTCGTCCCAGGACTGTTGCCATACGCGGTCGTAGAAGGAACGAAAGACCTGCACATAGTCAGAGAAGGGGAGCGGGCGGGGGAGGGGAGGCATCGAGGCGGCGGACCGGGCTGTGCGGTCAGCCGCCTCATTACCGGAAACACCAACATGGGCAGGAACCCAGCAGAAGGTGACCCGGATCCGGTGAACGGTGTGCAGGACATGGTACTCCTGTTGAATAAGGCGTACGAGGGGGTCCGGGGAATCATAGCGCTCGAGCGCTTGAAGGGCGCTCAGCGAGTCCGAGAAAATGGTACAGGAAGACCGCGAGAAACTCGATACCAGACGGAGGGCTTCCAGAAGGGCAAAGAGCTCCGCGGAAAAGATGGAGGCCTGTACCGGCAGGGGGATACCCCGGGAGGTAGGTGACAGCGACGACGGAGAAAAGACAGCGGCCGCGACACCTGCAGGGGAGCGCGAGCCGTCGGTGTAAACGGGAACGTCGTCCGAGTGGACGAGAAGATGGGCCAGAAAAGAAGACCGGAGGACGGTAGGAGGAGACTCCTTGCGCAGGCCACGAAGCGCCTGGCAGCGGCAGATAGGGGTGGTCAGCCAGGGGAACGACAGGTCAAAGGAGAACGGCAGGATAGAGGGTGGGGGGATCCCCAGGGCTGAAAAGATCTCGGCCAGAGAGGCAGCGAAATGCCACGTGTCAGGCCGGGGTAGCGCCTGGGAGATCGCGGAGAAGAGTAGGAACATCGGGAGGCGGCAGATGCGAAGGTAACACTTCGCCATGAGAAGGCCCCGGCGAAGGGGCAGGGGGGGTTGCCCGCAGTCCACTTGAAGACTAGCGACAGGGGACGAGCGGAAGGCACCCGACGCCAGGCGAAGGCCTCGGTGGAGAAGAGGATCCAGCATACGGAGTGCCGGAGAGGAGGCGGAGCTGCAGACCACACAGCCGTAGTCGATGCGGGATTGCACCAGGGAGGTGTACAGGCGCAGCAGAGTACGCCTGTCCGCCCCCCAGGTCATGTGGGACAGGTGACTCAAGAGTGAGAGGGTGCGGCGAGATGATTGCCGCAACCGCCTAAGGTGTGGAACCCAACCGAAAAATTCGTCGAGGGTCATACCCAGGAATCGAACGGATGGGACGAGGGGAAGAGGAGTGCCGGCAAGGGTAAGGGCGAAGGTATGCGACAGACGGAGGCGCCGAGGACGGAAAAGCATACTGGAAGACTTAGAGGGTGAGAAAGCATAGCCAACCGAGGACGCCCAGCGAACCACCGCGTTGATGGCTAGCTGGAGTCGACGTTCAGCCAAAGACGGGAGGCGGCCAGAGCAATAGATAGCCAGGTCATCGGCATAGAGGGAGCTACGAACGGAAGTAGGCAGGACCGTAGCGACTGTGTTTATCACTAGTGAGAAACACAGGACGCTAAGGACACTACCCTGAGGGACACCCTCCTCCAACGGAAAGCGGTCAGAGAGGGTAGAACCGATGCGGACGCGGAAAGAACGGGCGGACAAGAAGTTATAAATAAAGGAGGGGAGAAAGCCTACGAAACCCAGGGAGCGTAAGCAGTCAAAGACCGAGCTCCGCCGGGTAGTATCATAGGCCTTCTGGAGGTCGAAAAAGACGGCGAGTACAAATTGACGCCGGGAGAAAGCCTCCTGCACGTCGTGGGTAAGGAGGAGGAGGGGGTCGGTGGTAGACCGGAAGCGCCGGAAACCAGCCTGGGTAGCAGGGTATTGGTCACTCGCCTCCAGGGTAAGGGACAGCCGCGAGGCGACCATCGCCTCCATAACCTTGCAGGCGCAGCATGTCAGGGAAATGGGGCGATAGTTCGACGGGAGTGAGGGGTCTTTATCGGGCTTCGGGATGGGGACGACGATGGACTCACGCCACCGGTCCGGGAATGAACCCTCCAACCAAATCCGGTTATAGAGGTCCAGTAAAAAGCTGAGAGCAGAGGGGTGGAGGTGCCGTAACAAGTCATAGGGGATATTATCGGGGCCGGGGGCGGAGGAGCGTCGGGGGCGGAGGGCCTCCCGAAGCTCCGTCATGCGGAAGAGGTGATTATAGGGGTCATCCCTATGAGGTGGAAAATCCGGTGGGTCGCGGCGGGAGTGGGGGGAATCGGAACTGGAGATGGCTGCGAAGTGCGCCGCGAGTGCGTTCGCGACGGCCTCCGGATCGGATACGAGCTCGTCGTCCCCGACCCGAAGCACCGGGGGTCGAGGGGGGACACGGGTCCCCTCAAAACTACGCACCTTGCGCCAAACAGTCGAGGAGGAGATCCCGGACACGTAACTCCGCCAGGAGGTACGCCGGGCTAGTTTCAGGACCCAACGGGCCACTGCCTTCAGGCGCTGAAACGCTATCTTGTGCTCCAGCTGGCGGGTCCGGTAGAAGCGGCGGCCGGCACGGCGCCGCTCCTGAACGGCATGGGAGCACTCTGGGGTCCACCATGGGACGCTTCGCGGCCTGGGGGAGCCAGAGGTACGGGGGATGCAACTGGCGGCAGCCGAGAGGATCTTACTCTCGAGGAAGGCGAGGGCCTCACTAACGGAGGGAAAGGCAGGAATTGATGGCGAGATCGCCGTGAACCTCGCGTATGAGGCCCAGTCTGCTCGGGCGGACAGAGGTGGGGGGGAGGAGACGGGTCGGGGTAAGACACACTGGGAAATGGTCACTGCCGGAAGAATCCGGCAGGACCTCCCAGGTGAACTCCGTCACGATATCGAGGGAAACCAGGGAAAGGTCGATACAGGTGAAACTGTCGTGGGCCGAGTGAAGGCAGGTTGGGGAGCCATCGTTCAGAAAGGTGAACTCGAGCTCGTCCATAAGGGAGAGAAGGGTCCCGGAGAGAAAGGTGGAGCAAACGTCCCCCCAGGCCGGGTCCCGACTGTTGAAGTCCCCGAGAATCATGAAAGGGCGGGGAAGCTGAAGAATTAGGTCACGGAGAGAATCGGGTGGAGGGCGTACGTTAGGGGAGGTAAAGAGAGCAGACCGTGAGCTGGCGCCCCAAAGAAAGGCGCACGGCCACAGCTTGCAGGACTGTACGGAGCGGGAGGGGGCGAAAAGGGACGGAGCGGTGCACGAAGACCGCGGAGCCCCCCCTACCCGCCCCATCGAGAGGCGGGGAAGGGAGCCCGCAGTAGCCGGACACTCGAGGGAGGGAACGGGATCCCAGAATCGTCTCCTGAAGGCAGAAACACGCCGGACACCTGGAGGCCAGGAGATAGGAGAGACTCTCGAGGCCTACCAGGAGCCCGCGGATGTTCCACTGCAGGAGCGAGGTATAGGGAGGGGTAGGAAAGTCAGCGAAAAGGATGGTTATGGGGTGGGTGGGGTGGGTGGGCCGATCGGGCGGCCCGAGATTAAAAAGGGGACTGGAAAGCCCCGGGGTCCAACGGGGGACGCCGAACGAGGACGAAAGCGAAGGTCACCCCGACGAGGGGGCGATGTGGAACCAGACGCCGGCAAGTCCTCCAGAAGAGGAGTCTCCCGGACGTCCGGGGGAGAGCGATGCAGAGAAGGGGATGTGAGGGGTACCCAGAAGGCCCCTCCCTTCACCGGAGGTGCAGGGGAGGCAGGACTACGAGGGGGAGTGGAAAATAATACCTCACCCGGAAGCATAGGCAGGTCGAGAAGAGAGATGGGGCGGGTCGAGCGCGGGGGCGTGCACGTCCCACCCACGCCGACCAGGCGGGCGAGTTCCCCCTCCAGTGGGTCCATCGACCGGGCCGGAGATGGGTGTATCTCAGCCCCCACCACGAGGGCCGTCGGGGACCCCAGGGGGGAGCGTGCATAACGGTTGCGCAGTGGGGACGGTGAGGACACCGGGGCGGTAGGGCGAAGGGGGCGTTTATGTTTGGGAGAGGAAGGTGATGCGAGGCCTATGGCCTCGAACCTTTCGGGGTCACTACTGGCGCGGCGCTTGCGGCCCTTACCCCTCCGTCGTGCGGCCCGCATGGGTGACGGCGGGTCACAGTCCGGAATGGGGGTGGCTGAAGGCGCCGGTGGAGAGGGCGTAGAAGGGGCAGGGGGGGTTGCCGACGAAGCATCGGCGATCGCGGAGGGAACACGTGGGGACGCGCTGGTAGTACGGGGAGCCGCGGTGGGAGTCAGCTGGGCGGCAGAGGATGGACAGGGAGTAGCGAACACGGTGGGTGGAGGCACGATGGGAACCGCCGGTGAAGACGGGGTCTGGGCCGGCGGCGGCCGGAAACGGAGAGCCTCGGCATACGAGGCACCACGCCGGGCCTCGTGGCCACGCAACCGGTCCCGCGCCTCCCGAGCGCTGAGAAACTCTGATGAGCAGAGGGCCCGAACCTCCCTCTCAAAGAGGAAGGACGGGCAAGAGCGGGATGAAGCAGGGTGTGGTCCATGGCAGTTGGTGTAGGAAGGCAGAGCAGTACAGGGCAAAGGGTGGGGAGGGCCGCCGCAGCGGACACACAACGGGGCTGGCTGACGGCAGGAACTGCTCACGTGGCCAAACCTATTGCACTGAAAACAGCGCGTAGGATCTGGCACGTATGATCGAACCGAGAATTCGCACGCTCGTCTCTCACCAAAGCCCCAGAATACCGAAACGGGGGGCACCAGTGAGTCGAACGTGAGGAGCAGGCGAGGAGAAGGGGCGGATGGGGATCGCGATTTGTCGGGAAAGCGATATACTCTCACAACACCGTGGGAGGCGAGGTCAGTCTGGAGGTCTTCCACCGGGATAGGTAGAAGACGAGCGGCGTAGATTGTGCCCTGGCACTGATTGAGACGGGGGTGGGGGGACACCGTGATCCCGCAGCCCAGGACATTGGGGATAGCGAGCAGAGAGGAGGTTTCGGCAGAGGAACGCGACCTTATCAGAATGGAGCCATCCCTCTGAGGCCGAAGGTCGAAACGAGCCGTCCCCGTCACCCCATGGATCGCTCGAAAGAGGCGTTCGTGGTTAGTGGGGAGGGGCTTGGAGGAGGAGGGGCGGAGGACGAGGAACTTGTCCACCGTCCTAAGGCCGAGCGAAGCCGTCGGGCCAAACACCACCGGTACTTCGAGGGGACGGGAAGACGAAAAAGGCGGACGGCGACGTCGGGTCCCACGTCCCCCAGGGGCGATGAGGCCCGACCGGGGCCGCAGGCTTCCCATCTGAGGGCAAGAAAGCAGGTGGGTCCCTATTGGGACGTGGAATATGGGGGGATCCAGGGGTCGGGGGGTCCACTGCAGGTCCATCCGCCGCTGGCGGGGGTCGGGCAGCGGCGCCACTAGCCTGGGGAAGAGAGGGAGAGGAGGCGTCGGCCAGAAGAGCGGACGGGGTGGGCGAGGGCTGCCGACTGCCCTTACCAGACCCAGGGTCCAAAGAGGTAGTCAGAGGGAGGTCAGGTTCACAAGCCGGGTCGTCAACAAGGTCCATTAGATTTGTAAATGTTTCCATAAAAAATGTTATTTTTGTTTCGCGCCCGGGGCCGCGGGGAACCGATTACCCGGGGCCCAAGGGGACCAAGCGCATGCCGGCGGGGGATGGGTGCCTCGTCCCATGTAGGTACCCCCGTTTCAAAAGGGGCCCTTGCAGCGTCGAAAGTTCTCCCCCTCCGGCAGCAAAGACCAAGGCCCCCCAGGGTCCCAGGCCCGGGCACACCTACCAGCCAACTAGTCTGGCCCCAGCCATGGGGGCGAGACCCCGCGACCAGCCCCGGCAGTCCACGGGGCGCGCGAAGTGTCGGACCGAGAAGGCAGAAGAAACAGAGGGGGCTGTAGGATAGCAGGGTATGCTAAAAGTCTACTTCGCAACCGGGCGGGGGACTCGGCAGGGCCCCCAGCCGCGGCTGACTCCCCTCGCCACATGGAGGCAGGAGCCCGCGGGCGATCCACCCCAGAAAGACCGCCCGCGGGGAGGGGTATATATATATATATATATATATATATATATATATATATATATATATATATATATATATATATACACATTCAACTGCAAAGAACACGCAGTATAAATAACGTAAAGAACGACGCTTGTATAGGAGATATTCCGCGCAAGACGAGAGAGAGAGAGAACGGAACAAATGAAAAAATGAGGTAACCACCTGGGAATCGAACCCGGGATCTTCCGATTGCCGGTCAGACGCGATACTATTACACCATGGACCTCACTCTTCCAAATGCCGTAATTCTTCTACATACTCGCAGAAACCAATGCCCCAAGGGGGCACCTCCCGCATGCCGTAACATTATATACATTCAACTGCAAAGAACACGCAGTATAAATAACGTAAAGAACGACGCTTGTATAGGAGATATTCCGCGCAAGACGAGAGAGAGAGAACGGAACAAATGAAAAAATGAGGTAACCACCTGGGAATCGAACCCGGGATCTTCCGATTGCCGGTCAGACGCGATACCATTACACCATGGACCTCACTCTTCCAAATGCCGTAATTCTTCTACATACTCGCAGAAACCAATGCCCCAAGGGGGCACCTCCCGCATGCCGTAACATTATATACATCGTTCTCTCTCTCTCGTCTTGCGCGGAATATCTCCTATACAAGCGTCGTTCTTTACGTTATATATATATATATATATATATATATATATATATATATATATATATATATATATATATATGAAATTTAATTTAATTATATACTACTGCCAACTAATAGCTACACACTTAGAATGACTTAAGGCTTGCATAAGAACATACTACAATACCATTACATTAAAAAATGTATACATACAATGAATGACCAATATAAAACCAAACTGCTGTTTTTTTCAATTCCCACAAAGAATGGTAAAAGATACATCATTTCATTCTTCTTCTCTAAACAGGCAAAACTGGTCTAAATCATATATATATATATATATATATATATATATATATATATATATATATATATATATATATACTTTTTTTTTTTACTTACTTGAATGGCATAACCAAAACCAAAGATACGAGAATCAATCCAGGCTTTCCTCTCAGCAAGTGTCCATTCTGGATTGGTTGGACAGGGCTTATAAGTCACTTTTTCACAACAGGACATAACCTACAAACCAATAATTTTAATACTAAAAAAATTTACTGCTAAATATCAAATTCCAAACAATACAAAGAAGTGATACAATGAAAAAAAATTACCTTTGTTAGGCCCACATTCCTGGTGTATGTACTAATTTCTCTGGTCACAGGATCAACAATAGACTCTTCAATAATACTGACATTTTTTGTATTAACCAGCCTCTCCCCCCATTTTGGTAGGCGGTTGGTTTTGGTAAGTATCCTTTTGGTATACAATTTATTACCTATGACCTTGCGAATTACAGTATCTTCAGAGAGTACGTGTGAGCTGATGAGATGTAGTAGTAGTTAATAACAGGCTACTAAATAGCAAGTCTTTATGATTACAATACTGAAGTCACTTCTCTAGTTTTAACCAATTTGATAATCAAATTTTTATAAGACATTTTACTCAATCAAAATAATTTCACTAGGTCATCACAAAAGAAATTCACGAATAGCTACTACAGTGGGCCAAGCTACAGTAATATAGAACCTTCAAAAAACAATGGTTCCAAAATAAAAACTAATTTTATATATTACAGCAAATAACCAAAATATTTAAAGGGAATTCATTACCATACTTTTATACAAGAGAATCTTAAAAAAAGCATACATACCTCTCTGGATTTGGATATTTCTTCCATATAGCCTGAGCAACTTGGTTCCAAGAATACTGAAAGACACTGGAGCATTCATAAAACCTCATTGTTCAACCTATTACAAACCTACAAGAAAAACAACTTAAGTTCATTTGGTGGAAGACTAAGATAAATATTACAATAACAGTCTTGAAATAATTATACTGATGCAATATGGGTAATGATTTTTTTAGGGAGGGGGGAATGTAGAGCCAACTAAAGGAAAGGGAAAGATAAAATTATAATCACAAACAAAATTATAATAACCTTTGGTTAGCTTCCGCCTGAATTGTTCATTCTGATGAAGGTCAAGCTTTTCACTCCACCTTAGACCTACAGTTTAACGTGGAATGAATCCGAACCATGCCCCATCAGCAGCACAGCGACTTAACCACTGGGCCACCTAGGATACCCATTTATCTACCAATCACTTTCTTTATTGTGTGGAAGGATGAACAGCTGGGTTTTGCTGTGCAGCAGCTGCCATCAGGTCTTGAACCCGGGGCCGATGGATTAGTAGTCAGCGATGCTAACCACTACACCACCGAGGCGCATTTAAATATACATACAAATATAACTAGTTTCTATCATTGGGAGATTGGTGAGTTATGTGCAATGGATTTTTTCCATCATTTAGCCTATCAACATTACCAATGAAGGCATATATATATATATATATATATATATATATATATATATATATATATATATAAGCACACCGGACAAAAAATTAGTCACCCCTCTCAGAATGTACCTAATAACGTGTGACGGCGCCTCTGGCCTTGATAACCGCACGAATCCGGCGAGGCAGAGACTCTACGAGGTTGTGCATGTACTGAACATCGATTTGCTGCCACTCGTTCATCAGCCGGTCCCGAAGTTCCGCCAGAGTCCGTGGGTGTCTATTCCTGCGCTTCACTTTCTGTTTCCAGCCTGAACAACACCTTCGACGCATTCAGGATTAAAGGCTTCATTGGACCTGCGATGTACTCGTCGCCTCCCATCATTGGAGAACAAACAAAAACGGGACTCATCGGACCAAATTACACGTTTCCAATCTGCCGCAGTCCAGTTTTTGTGCCTCTGAGCCCATTTATAACGTGCCAATTTGTGACTTGCTGTTAACAGCAGCCTCTTCCGTGGTACCCTGCTCCAGATGTCCATCGCATGCAGTTCTCGTCGCAATGTCCGTTCGGAAATTGGTCGCTGGAGAACCTCATTGGTTTCTTGGAGCAATTGTTTTCTGGTTTGAAAACGATTTGCAGTTACTAGATGAGAAACATGGCGGCGGCCCCTATTGTCGAGATTTGTTTTCCGGCCACAGTTACGCCGTCGATTGTGAACTACACCACTCTTTGTAAACTCGCTGGACAGTACGCGTTGACACACCAACAAATTGGGCTACTTCAGACATTTTGTGTCCATGGGCTCTGCCAAACACGATGGCTCCTTTTTGCCACTGAGTAACGTCGGCCTCACGACCCATTTTGCAGACTATATCCAACACACACTTTGTTCTTCACCACCTCACGAAACAGATCTGATCCTGTGTGCTACGTCACCGCTACTTGTCACTTACCAATGCTACATCAGCACCCTCTGTGTGACCTTGAACTTCCTACTATCGGTGCTATTAGGGGTGACTAATTTTTTGTCCGGTGTGCTTATATATATATATATATATATATATATATATATATATATATATATATGTGTGTGTGTGTGTGTAGGTTAGCATTAATGACTGAATCCATCAGCCTCGGGTTCGAGACCTGGTGACAGCAGCTGGCATACAGCACAACCCAGCTGTTCATCCTTCCACACAATAAAGTGGTTGGTAGATAAATGGGTACCCTAGGTGGCCTAGTGGTTAAGACACTGGGATGAGTCAGAATGTGGGATGAGTCAGAATGTGGGATGAGTCAGAATGTGGGATGAGTCAGAATTGGGATGAGTCAGAATTTGGGATGAGTCAGAATTTGGGATGAGTCAGAATTTGGGATGAGTCAGAATTTGGGATGAGTCAGAATTTGGGATGAGTCAGATTGGATGAGTCAGAATTTGGGATGAGTCAGAATTTGGGATGAGTCAGAATTTGGGATGAGTCAGAATTTGGGATGAGTCAGAATTTGGGATGAGTCAGAATTGGGATGAGTCAGAATTTGGATGAGTCAGAATTTGGGATGAGTCAGAATTTGGGATGAGTCAGAATTTGGGATGAGTCAGAATTTGGGATGAGTCAGAATTTGGGATGAGTCAGAATTTGGGATGAGTCAGAATTTGGATGAGTCAGAATTTGGGATGAGTCAGACTCATCCTCTGTCAAGTGCTATTATTCTTTTGTTTATTTTACTGAGAAGTGTTTTATTTCCTATGTCAAGTGCCATTATTATTTTGTTTCTTTTACTAAGTGGTGTTTATTTAATACTGTATTGTACGAAAAGGTAAACAACAAAATTGTGTGTGTTTCACGCTCCAAATAATTTCAGCAACGCTAAGTGAAACAAAGTTTTATTTTTTTTTAATGTTTATTTTGAACATTGTATTAGACTCTCATAAATCAAATTTAAAAGGTTAGAGAGTATTTATGCCTCTTTAGGAGTAAATAGGGGGGGGTAATCAAGGTAATTCACGATGAGTCAGACTTTTCAATGAGTGGGATTGGCTACAGCCCTTTATAGTCCGACTTATCGAGTATTTACTGTATATAATTTATGGGTTTGTTTCTAGGAAACCTTAAATGTACGAGTATAATGAAAAGGGAGACCAAGGAAGCAACATACAGCATAACTTTAATATAAATCTGATGCTTTCAGGGATACAGCCCTTATCATCAGGGTAAATTTTAAAATTCTAGAAAGTAAAAGTCGTAAAATTTTAAAACAATTACAAAAAAATCTTACATTAAAACATTCAAAGAGGTAGGAAAGTTATGATTTAAAAAGTTTAAATTTAAAAATATAAATAGATTCCAATAATCCAAGATCATTCATGTTATTACTCGCATTTAAAATCTTAAAATTATCTGATGAAAAAGGACTGTCATATCCAACCAGATGTTTGCATATCATGAATTCCATTGGGTTACTGATGGGATGACCAGTGCAAGATAACCTACAAAATGAACTGGTCAATGTGGAAATGAAGTAACCAAATAGTACAAGTTTCCAATGTAAGACTCATTCTTGGTGTGTGAGCAATCAAATTTATAGATGCATGATAAACACAAAAGGGGAGGAAATCTATCCTTAAAATGAAAGCAAGATCTTATAGTGAATGAATTTACAAAAACAAATTTAAAATTAATTTGGGGGAAAAATTTCTTCAGAGCTGCAGACAGGTCTTTACTTCAGTTTTGTTAGTGACAAGATTAAGAAAAGTAAGATAACAATTGTCTTTGGGAACATTCAGAACAGGTTTCTTAGGTCTAGCTATAAATATTATCAAGAAATTTAAAATATATTTATGAATTAATATCTTAGGAAAACTACTGGAAGTAAAGTTAATTAAATATTCAAATTCATTATGAAGGCCAATATAGGATAAATATACATGATAAGATCTACAAATAAGAGTCCCAATGGAGTTAACTTTAAATAAAAAAAGTTGTTTAAGTAGAAAAAAAAAAAAAGAACCTCATACCCAAACCTGTAAAAGTTGATTTACCAAATACTGATGTTGAAAAAGAACCATTCAGCTTCTCAATAGACAAATTCAAAAAATGGATAATGATGATCTCTGATTCAAAAGTTAATTTAATGTTAGAATGCTGTGCATTAAGATATTTTAAAAACTTCTCAGTATGTGAATGACATTGGAAGAGTGAAGATATCAAGGACCTGTTCTTCTTTGAAATAACATGAAAATACTGGGTGTGTATAAAGTAACAAGTGGAGAGAGAAAGCCGATTTGAATTATATTAATGCAAGTGAACATGGACAAGTAATATTTATTACATGTACATTAGGGTTATGACTTTTTAATTTTTTGTCACAAATATTGTTTCCTGTATCATCAATCGATGAACATTTGCTTGAAAACAATAAAAAAGGGCCTAATTCTTCAGAATTAAAAAAAAATGTCACCCCGAAAGCAAATATAGTATATTAGTATATTCGAGACAGCTGCATTGCACCATTCTAGATTGGTTACCTAGTATTTTCTTGAATATTCCGGAATATTCCAGAAATACACGTGTCTGCCTTAAGCCACGCCCTCTCTGGCCTCTATATAAGTGTTGCCGGATGAGGGTCTCGCGCATTCGCTCATCAGACAGTGCTGGTGAACACTGTCTGAGGAGCAAATGCGCGAGACCCTCATCCGGCAACACTTATATAGAGGCCAGAGAGGGCGTGGCTTAAGGCAGACACGTGTATTTCTGGAATATTCCGGAATATTCAAGAAAATACTAGGTAACCAATCTAGAATGGTGCAATGCAGCTGTCTCGAATATACTAATATACTATATTTGCTTTCGGGGTGACATTTTTTTTTAATTCTGAAGAATTAGGCCCTTTTTTATTGTTTTCAAGCAAAAGTTCATCGATTGATGATACAGGAAACAATATTTATGACAAAAAAGTAAAAAGTCATAACCCTAATGTACATGCAGTCCCTGAGATACAAACATCCGCACTTACAAATGAACTAGTATTGATTTTTCCCATCTGACATGCGAATTAAAAGTGCCTTTTTTCTCATTTCATGTTACTTTATTTTGTTTTATTAACTATATTTATTACATTATTACAGGTACCTATTATAAGTTCATATGAATGTACAACATTTCTTTATAATCCGAGTTATGAACAGGGTGCAAGAATTTAACCTGTTCATAAGTCAGGGACTACCTGTACTTTATAACAACTGTATATTCAATAGTAAGGTTTAAAGGTGTGTGAAAATGTCCACCAACCTCTGTACAGGCTCTTGCATGGTGTATCACATTCAAATCAGATTTGTCTCTTCACTTGCATTAGGTACTTTATACACACCCTGTATTTGCCAGAGTGGAACCAAAGGGGGACCTATAGCAACACATTCAGTTTATTCATAAAGTTGATTATTAAATACAAAATAGGAATTAAAAACTGAGAATTCAAAAAATTTCCTAAAATTTAACTTACTAAAACCATGAACAGTCTCTCAAGAAGAAAAAAGTTTGTCAACACAAAGGTCAATAGTTTGTGTAATAGAATATTGATAAACAATTGACTTATCATAATAGCTACACAAAAACATTAGCATTCAAGCTATTAATTTTGTGAGCAAATGAATAGGAATTTTTACTGAGTAATCAATTGTCTAATTGGCACATCCCCTTTATGGACTTTGAGGCCATAAAAATACCAGGAGTAGCACCAGTAACAAAAAGGTTATTGTAATCAGTTTCATTTAATTGACCAACTGATTTTAGATAATGTAAAAACTTTGTAATAACCTTGTAGTTTGCAAATAACAGAAAAAATGGAATCTTTAACTTGGCAAAACTTACCACTATCAGAAAGAAGAGTCAGGAATTTGCCCATATAATCTTTTTCGTTCAATATGACAACTACTACTTTTATCAGGTTTGCAAATAATAATATCGATACTACCAAAAGAAGGTAAAATACTAAAATCAGTTTTCTTAAAAATGGGAGAAAACCAATTCTATATGGCCAAGATGTTTTTTGGACCTTTCAAAAATTTGAGTCAATCTTCAAGAAACTAGAAAATAATAAACTGAACCTTACTTTTTTAGAAACCCACATGACCCACTGCATTTATTTTTATATTTTAAACGTTAGAGAAGCAAGTTATAGCATTAAAATTTTTATAAATCTTGCTTGGATAAGCTTCTAAAGCAGGGGTTGCCAGACTTTACTGAGATGGGATCTACTTTTTCCAAAGTTCTCCCTATACAATCCACCAGCCCAGTTATATATATATATATGGTCCCATAAGTCTGGCATCATAGGAGAAATTCATATTTTTCTATTTCTACAAACCATAATTCATATTTTTCTCTTTCTACAGTCCATAATGTCTGTGAGCAAGGAAGAATGAATCCAGATAATTCTACTCATAGGAAATCGGAGTGAAAGAGAGGCCGCTGCTGAATTTAACAGACTGCATCCAGACCGCGAGCCAATAACACAGAGTTGTGTTAGCAGACTTGTTGCAAAGTTTAAGGAAACAGGATCCACAGAAGATAAACCACGTAGTGGACCTTCAAGGAGGTCCACTGACGATGATACAGCGACTGCTATCCTGGCTCATTTTAACAGAAGTCCGAATAAGTCTCTTCGGTGATTGTCTGCCAAGACAGGAGTGTCGAAAAGTAGCATCCATCGCATTTTTCAGGCTCACAAATGGCATCCATATAAACTTCAGATCCTACAGAAATTAAGTGAAGATGATCCCGACCGGCGGATGGAATTTTGTGAATGGGCTACGGAACAATATGCTCAGGATGCCAATTTCCCATTCACCATTCTGTTCAGTGACGAGGCTGTTTTTTATGGAAATGGTGAGGTAAATCGACAGAACACCTGCTACTGGTCTCAAAACAACCCTCACTGGTATACCTCTTCAAAGGAACAAGGTGCGTCTCGGGTGATGGTATGGTGTGGCATTTGGAAGGATCGCATCATAGGCCCCCTCTTTTTCGATGAACATGTCATTGGAGGCACCTACCTACATATGCTCAAGGAAGAAGCATTTCCCAGTGTCTTGAACGAAGAAGGAAATTTCCCAACATGGTTCCAGCAAGATGGTGCTCCTGCACATTACAGCACCCAAGTAAGGGAATACCTGTACCAACAATTCCCCGGTCACTGGATAGGACATCGAGGGCCTGTGGAATGGCCAGCTAGAAGCCCAGATCTCACGCCACTAGATTTTTATCTCGGGGCCACTTGAAAGCACTGGTATATGCAGAGAAAATTAGGAGTGTTGAACATTTGTGGCAGCGCATTATTGGGGCATGAAACACCATTACTCGTGACATCATTCACCGTGTGCTTGCTGACTGGGTATCACGTCTGAATTTGTGTATTAAAAACAATGGTATACATATTGAGCGCGTTCTGTAAAGCTTTTGTTTTGCCTTTTTTATTATTTTTCCTATGATGCTGGACTTATGGGACACCCTGTATGTGTATATATAATATATATATATATATACAGATGGAGAGAGAATAACCAAGAATAAAATGAAGTGAATATAAAAATATATTGCCAAATGCACACAGATATATTTTTCATTAAATTTTAACCCCCAAACTTATTAGAAATTAGGTATACTGGAATAGGAAGAGCTTACTTTACTGATGCGATGATTTGCACTGCATGGCATCAGCAAGCCATGTGTAGCCTGGCTTGTAGCTGCTGATTGCTAGCCTCAAACAAGCATCCAGGTGATCATCTGTCAGAGTGGCTCAGTATTTTGATTTGACGATATTCATATGTGAGAATGTTGACTCACAAAGGTAGGTTGATCCAAAAATGCTGTCAAGTACATGGCACTTTTTGACATTTGGATACTTTTCTTCAAGTAGTAGGTGCCAAAAGTTTCCTTCTGAAGACCTGGATTTGATTTGAATGTCGTTTTGTAGTCAAAATTTCATTCTCGATTGCAGATATGTCCATATTAGACAATAAGGTCATTTTTGATGCAACATCATCAATGTCAAAGTTTGCACCAAATAGGAAGCACATGAATGTTGCTACAGGTTCTAGTGTTGCTAAGTCTTGGAACCATCTGTTGAAGTCTGTAATAACATTCTGCAACTGTTCAACATATCAAACACTGTCAAACTGGTCGCATTCTTTTTCCTGACTTTCCAGCTCTGACATCATGTTTTTGAAGTTCCACAGTTGATGTCGCTGCAGCTGTGAGGATACCAGTTCTAGTTTTTGTTTAAAAGCATTCACCGAGATAATCTTTTCAACAATAGTTTTGTTTTTACCTTGCAACTCTAAGTTTAGCTGATTTAGAAAAGCAGTGGCGTTAGTCAAAAGAGCTAAATCTAACAGCCACACTTCGTCTTCCAACTCTTTGTAATATGTTTCTTTCAACTTCAGAGTCTTTAATTTCAGGCAAGATATCCCTAAACCTCTGCAGGAATTTACCTCTACTTAGCCACCTGACATCAGTGTGCAACAAAAGGTTAGTGTATTCTGCTTTATTTTCTTCTAGCTGAGAACCCAAATAGAACACACAATCTTATGGGAAATATCCATAATTTCTTTAATATTCAACATTTTACCACACAATGCTTGTTGGTGAATTATGCAGTGATAATTAAAGTAGTTTGGAAACCTTTTATCACTTTTGCACAGGGTGATGAACCCACTGGAACAGCCAGTCATAGCAGGTGATCCATCAGTTGTTATGCTCACAAGCTTGTGAAGTGGGAATTCTGCATCATTAACAAACTCACTGAATGCATGAAAAATGTCCTCACCTCGAGTTTTCCCTCTTAAAGGTAGGATTTTAAACAGTTCTTCTTTGGCAGTCATATCTTAAACACGATTCTAATAAAAATGCATAACTGTGATATGTTGATCACATCTGTTGAGTCATCAAACTGAAGTGAAAGGAACACCAAGTCATGTATGTCTTTCTTCAGTTCTTCCACCAAATTCTCATCCATTACTTCACAACACCGCATCACAGTGTTTCTGGATAGCTGAAGCTGGTTAATAGCAGGCAATATTTCCAATTTATTACTGAAATTCTGAAACAACGACTCTGCTGCCTCTGTAAATGCTTCTTTGAATATTTCTCCATCCTGAAAAGGTTTCTTGTGTTTCACAAGTACACAGCTCACCCAAAATGATGCAGTCATTGCTGCTTTTGATTTTGTGCTAGGCCCTGTAAAGATAGACTGCTGAGCACTAAGTTGAGACTTAAGTTCATTGACTTTTCTCTTATGTAGTTCACTTTCAGTTGGGAAATCACTGTCATACCGCTTGTGAATAGTTTTAAAATACCTCTCTAAATTCTGCTTTTTGATGAAAGCGACACATGCATGGCAAATTAAACACACAGTTGGAATTTTTCATTGTAAAAAAATATGCTATCTCCCACTCATTGTGAAAATTTTAAGTTTTTTGTTTCTTGGCACTTGGTCCAGCACTCATTTTAATGGTGTTAATGCAACTGGACTGGAGACTGACCTTCACCACCAATTATTCCAAATGATTGACCCATCACTTAAGTGACATGCTCATAACAGCTCAGCTTACCATGGTATGAAATTTTGGCAGAAATTAAAGTTAACTATCATTTTCTGTGACATTAATTAAATATCTCTCAGAATTATTAAAGTTAAACTTTGTTATTTTTTGTTAAATGACTGGTAAACACAAAGATAAAACAAATAAATGTTGCTACCAATAATGGAGGTGATAAAGAATGCTAATTTTTGGTGGTAGCAGTCAGGTTGTGCGCTCATTAGTATTGCAAAATGTAAGGTCTCTGTTGCTAGGCTAAGCTACTGGTCATTCTGCAATCTACTGGTAGCTTGATATAGACGTTTTGGCCACCCATGTTCTAAAGGATTGAATTAAGATACAAGAGTCAACAGATTGACAAACTTATGAAGTCTGTTGAATGGGTACCTTAGGACTCATTTGAAAAATGAGGTTTCTTCCTTTGATCTCTCAAAACAGCGACCAAAGGAAAATTGTCTAAATTGAGTACAGGAATACCTCGGATAAGACGGTTAATTCGTTCCGCCGACATGCCGCACTGTTTGAAACCGCCCTGTTCGAGGCATGTTTTAATGGGAAATACTGTAGGTCATTCCAAGACATTTTAAATTACATTTTTTGTATGATTATTTTCGATAATTATAATGATTTAACATGTTTAAATGTGAAATAAAACAATAAGAATGCAAGATCACCAGTTGAAAATTCTTTTGTAGGAACGTCTTCTGCTTCTGCATCTTCCTCTTTCGCTTCTTCTTCTTCATAAACTCGTTGTTGTTCTAGATTGATTAGAGTTTCATTGTCTAGATCTTTCGAATGCGATTCAATGCACTCGATAACATTTGGTGCATCAACATTTTCGAATCCAAGATCCTTCCCAATGCTAACAATGTCAGTTGCAACTCCTGCAATGTGATTTCGAAACCACGAAAATCAGTTGCACAATGTGGTAGAATATTTTTCCATACTGCTCGCATATTACTCGCAGTGACTTCAAGCCACGCTTGATTGATGTTTTCTATAACATTTCTGATGTTATAATTTTTCCAAAAACTTGTAGTATAGACCGCGCGCAGGTTGTTTGAAACTTAATATATCATCGCACTGACATTCCTTTTATAAATATCTTAAATAATACATTAAATAATTAATTTTATATTATAATATTCAATCCGTCCTATTGCGAAATCCATCCTGTTTGAAACCGTCTTATCCGAGGTATTCCTGTATTTCTAATTCTTCAACTACATGTAACTCTGGGAAGGTTATATTTAATTTTTCCAATTATAAATTGTCCAATAGGCAGGAATTTCTCCCCTCTTTTCATCTTCAGTTTAATCCTCCCATTTTTAAGCTGAACTTTCTTGCTTTTGAAAAATTAATTCTTACAGTGAAGAAGTTCCCTATTTTGCAAACTGAAAATGTTAGTACCCTTAAGAAATTAATTCAAAATGTTGCTTTTAAATACAGTCTGACCGCACAAATCTGGGATTCTATAAACCAGGCCCTCGCTATTCCATGATTGGTTTCCTGACTGGGAAAAATTGTAAAAATTTTGAAAAATACCATATACTAATTTACTAAATATCAAAGTAAATTGAACAAAAGTGGTGCATCACCCCCGAGCTAACTTCACATATACAGTATACCTGTAAAGAAGAATGCCCAGCCTTAGGGGCATTCAAAAAGGTTAGTTTTATATAGTACAGTAATCCCTTGTTTTATGTGGGGGTTCCTTGCTTGCGTTACCTGCTGTTCAAATTTAGTATATGAGACACTATATATTTACATTCAATTTACCCCAATACATCCATTTACAAGTTACATGGGCCTACATGTGCAAGGGTGGAGGATATAACTAATAGTGTTGACCAATTTACAGATGGTACCTCCGAGGACACAACGTATGTTATTCATGTCAGTACTAATAACGTTTTAAATTCTAGATCGGAAGAACTGCTGGCTAGGTACAGGGACTTACTAGAGCGATTAAAGGAAAAAACTAATAAGATTGTTTTAACAAACAGGTATACTTCCTCGAATTATCCATCGTAACAATTTCTACAGCAAGGCGACCTATATTAACAATAACCTAAAGTCTCTTTGCCAACAGGAAGGAGTGCATTTTGAGAATTTTTGGAACAGTTTCTGCGGCAGGAGGGACTTGTTCCTCGGAGATGGACTTCATCTTAATGACGTAGGAGCTGCGCGTTTAGGAAGACTATTTCATAATACTGTCTCTTCTTTTCAGGCTGCCATAACTCGAACGGTCCCAGCGTAAATTCCATAAATTTCCACTGCGCTCGCGAAGTTGTCGCAATTACAAACAATTTGAAGGTTCTATCCTTAAATGCTCGTAGCCTACGAAATAAAATAAACAAATTTTTTTCTTTAATTGCTTGTAAAGACTATGATATAATTGCGATAAATGAATTGTGGCTTAGCACTGAAACTCGTGACTTTGTAGGGGAGTATCAAATTAAAGGTTATAGACTTTTTGTTAAAAACACAATAGGTAGGCGAGGAGGCGGTGTTATGTTGTATATCAAAGATAATATAGTGAACGTTATAGAAGTAAAGCACACAATTCCAGAACCGATAGATTCGACTATAGCAGAACTTAAATTCAACGATTTCAAACTTCTTGTTGCGGTTATATATAGGCCCCCTAATCAAATAGCTGATATGGACGAAGCGTTATATCGTGAAATAAAGCGAATAATCGGTAGTGAGCAGGCTTTAGTTATGGGTGACTTTAATTGCGCTAACGTAAATTACGATACAATGCAGGGAGACGCGGAAGGTAATCGTTTAGTTAATTTTCTCGAGGATTGCTTCCTTATTCAAAAGGTTGGGGAACCTACGAGGTTGGACAGTATTTTAGATTTAGTAATAACTACGGATGATAGGCTAATTACTGATCTTCAAATAATAGAACCGTTGGGCAATAGCAATCACAATATGGTAGAGTTTGTCCTCTCAGTAAGTCACTCGAAACCAGCTAACTCGACGAAAATTCCTAACTTCCAGCACGCAGACTTTAGTAAATTTCGAAATAAATTGTCACACGTCAACTGGGAAAACGTAATGGGGAACTCCAATGCAAAACTAATGTGGGAATCGTTCGAAACATTATTTAGGACTATAAATGAGGAATGTGTACCGTACAAAATTAAGCGTGCGAAAGTAAACAACAAGCCCTTGTGGTTTACTTCTAGAGTAGGAGACATTATAAAGAGTAGAGATAGGGCTTATAGGCTACATAAGTGCGATAAAGACAATTTGTGGTTACGAAACTACTACATATCTCTAAGGCGTGAAGCGAAAAGTGTAATAAAAAAGTCCAAACGCGAATTTGAAATCTCCATACCTCGTGATGGTAAAGAAAACCCCAAGCGATTCTTTCAATACGTCAATAATAGAAATCCAGTAAAAAGCGTCTTGGGGCCTTTGAAAAATCTCAACGGAGATCTAGTTTCTGAAAACAAGCAAATGGATACCTTGCTAAACAAATCTTTTGTCAGTTTTTACTATAGAAGATGTAACAAATATCCCTACGGTCACGGACATAATACCGTTTGATAATGGTAATATCTTGGATAATATAGTGGTTAGTGAAGGGGAGGTAACGCGCTATATTGATAAAATGAAAACACGTAAATCACTGGGGCCGGATTCCATATATCCCATACAACTAAAAGAATTAAAAGATAGCATTGTTGTGCCGCTAACAAAGATTTTTAATGCGTCTATTTCTGAGGGGTGCGTACCAGATAATTTCAAGTTAGCAAACGTAACACCTATCTTTAAGAAAGGCGATAAAGGTGCAGCGGGAAATTATAGACCAATCAGTTTAACGTCTGTTGTAGGTAAGCTACTGGAATCAATAATTAGGGATCGTATAGTCGAACACTTAGAATTCCATAAGCTAGTTAGAAATACGCAGCACGGATTTAGGCGAAACAAATCTTGCTTAACTAATCTTTTAGAATTTTTCCAAAGCGTGGTTGACGTTTACGATAGACATCGGGCAGTTGATGTAGTGTATTTAGATTTTCAAAAAGCGTTTGACACCGTGCCACACAAAAGACTCATTGAAAAAACTAAGGCTCATGGAATCAGGGGTGTAGTAATAAATTGGCTAGAAGAGTGGTTGCGAGGTAGGAAACAGAGGGTGGTCGTTGATGGAGCGGAGTCGTGTTGGGCTAATGTAGCGAGTGGCATTCCTCAGGGTTCTGTATTGGGCCGCTTGCTTTTTCTTATATATATTAACGATTTAGATGTCGGCCTAGTCAGTACAGTTTCAAAGTTTGCAGATGACACGAAGCTGGGTGGTAGGGCGATTAATGACGAAGATAGAGGTAAAATTCAGGAAGATCTGAATAAAATCGTTGATTGGTCAGTCACATGGCAAATGAGATTTAACGTTGATAAGTGCAAAATTTTGCATATAGGTTCGCGTAATGGTAATTTTGCATATAGTATGTCAGGGAAAGATTTAACAAGCGTAGAGCAGGAAAAAGATTTAGGAGTTATAGTCACGGGTGATTTAAAAGTAGCAAAACAAAGTACAGCAGCGGTCAATAAGGTGAACAAAGTGTTAGGTTTTATAGCTCGAAATTTTGAGTACAAATTGCGCGATATTATAGTTCCACTTTATAAATCATTAGTTAGACCCCATTTGGAGTACGCGGTCCAATTTTGGAATCCGCATATGCGCAAAGATATAGACAAAATCGAGAGTTCAAAGACGAGCAACTAAGATGATTCCGTCGCTTAGGTCAAAGTCGTACGAGGATAGGCTTAAGGAGTTAAAATTGACAACACTCAAGACTAGGAGGTTAAGGGGTGATCTAATCCAGGTTTTCAAAATTATGAATGGGTTCGATAACGTAGATAGAGATAGCTTTTTCGAAATATCTCAATATAATAGGACTAGAAATAACGGGTGTAAGTTGACAAGTAGAAGGTTCGAGACAGCAGTTGCGAAAAACTTTTTTACGCATAGAATAGTAAATAGCTGGAATAGTTTGCTGGTAGAAGTAATTAGTAGCACGTCTATAAACATGTTTAAAAATCGATTAGACGCATATGTTGATAGAAAGGGTATAGTTTAAGATAGTAAAATTAAGGCTTTCTGGGGATAGATCCCACAGCTCAACACAAGTGTTGTGGGATATAGGGAGGCAGCGTCTTGGGTTAGGGGATACTCTCTGTCCTTACACCCCATTTAAAGAGATTCCTCTGCCGAGCGGTGCCCCCCATAGTACTGTGAGGTATTGAAAAACTCATGATCTTCACTTGCCCCACAAACACCTTTAAATGGGAGACCCAAAATGGGTGCACACACATTTCTACATTACTGTACAGTCTTTACAGCCACACCTACACTTTTTCTCGTAAGTGTATATATTGTAATGTATATGATTGTAAATTTTGACTTGGTCCGCAATCGATATGGACCGTGACTTGATGGATACCGTAATGAAATTGACTGGATTCTTTGGATCTGATATATTTGCATGTCCGTTATAAATAGATATAGAGTGTAACATATTTGTGGATAGTAGTCTATTATGACTAGATCCTCTGGATCCAGAGATTCTATCTTTAATTTTAAATCGATAATTAATTGGTTTTAAATTGATAATTATTTAGTTTCGTAAAAATTGGTCATTGCCAATTTACCGGCAGTTTTTACATAAATTTCTTATGTTCTTGAGGTTCGGAACCCACGTAAAATTGTAGGTCCCCTCCGCCACCACGGAGGACATACACAATACACAATTACGAACACAGTTAGGTAGACCAGCCATGAGTGGATCCTAGGGTCTTTGTTGGTCTGAAACATTATAACATTATATAGCCTGATTTAACCTTATTAACAAGTATTAAGCTATAAATACAGTTAGTAAATAATATACAATATAATAATAATATATAAATAATACGTAATATAATAAAAGAACTAAAATTTTACTAACCAAAAATAATGATGATGATGATAGTGAGGATTGCTGTGCAGTACTATTTACATGATATTGTGAAGAGAAAATCTTTTCTTTAAATTTTCAAACCAGCCTTTGCCTGCACTAAACTCAGCACTGAGCACCATCACATGGGACAAAATGACCATGGATCTGCTTGGCCTTCTCACAGAAAAATGCACTGCTTAATGGTGCATGTTTTCGATTCATATCCTCAATACAAATGTCAAGCCTTTTCCATGCCTGACTTTAATTTATCTAACAACTCCACTTTTTGCACTAAAGTCATTACTTTTCTTGATCTTTTAGCCTCACCCTCTGCAGGAGAACTGGCTGGACATTTTGGAGCCATATTAATCAAAAAAGTAAAGTATTTTTAATGGAAAACGAAGTTATAATCCTAGAGATTAACAAACTGGGCAACCAGCCATGGTGCATCACTAGCAACTGCATGGCAGCTGACTCACTAGGTGCGTTGCACAGTATGTAATTGTACTACATGTGGAACTGGCACACAATATTTTTCTGTTCAAATTTAGCATTTTAGATATGGCACAGCTTACCCACGTATATGCAAAGCCTTGTTTAACAAAACCATGTAAAATAAGGGATTACTGTATATCAATATTATATTTTGTCGTCAAGTCTATTTACTTGTTTTCAGGTATACAGTACAGTATTTTAATGTTTTCAGGGACAATTTGGGTCAAAATCACAGTCTTCCTCTATAAATTGTAAGTCATGGAAGCTCATTCTGTTAATCCGTGAATTCAGGTAATCCAGATAGGTCACTGTGCTCTATTATCCCAGATTTATGGGGTCAGACTGTATTACTATAATTTTAAAACCTATAAATTTTTTCCTCATTTTTACGAAAACCAATTTTAGTATTTTACATTCTTAGGTAGTAACAATAATATTGTTATTTGTAAACCTGATAAAGAATTGTTGTTGTCATATTGAACAAAAAGATTAGCTACTGTATTTTTCAGTGTATAAGATGCACCTTTGTATAAGACCCCCCCCCTATTTTCAAGGCCTTTTTTCAGGAAAAAAATTATGACCAACTGCCTAGTTGTCAGAAAATGTCTAATTTTCTACCAGCAAGGCTGACTTTTGTTAAAGCCCTCCATCAAAAGTATGGTAATACGTTTTCTTTCACCCATACTCATTATAAGAAAATAGTATTAAGTATTAGTGATGTAGGTCACATCCGCATCCGCGGAACATCCGCACATTTTCTTGCACCCGCGTCCGCATCCGCACTTTGGACTGCGGATGTCGTGCGGATGTGGACCGTTGAGATAAAACGTCATTAATAAGTGGAAATTATCAAATTCTACTATATTAAGAGAACTAGTTCATTGTGCGCAAAAGTGATGCAAGCGACAAGACGAGAGGCTGTTCTTGTATGAAGTTACTCTCTTGCAACCTACTTAGATCCACGTTACAAAGCTAAGTTATTTTCACCTAGTACATTAGAACGAGTTAAATCATCACTTGGCAAAGCAGTTGAAGAGCTTCAATCTCTTGAATCTGTCGCTTCGCCACCCACCAAAAGAATAAAAGTTTCAGTGACGGAACCAACACCTTCAACAAGCAAATGTATCACAGAATATCTCTCTCAGTTTCTTGAGTCAAGCAGCAATGACGAGACCTACGCGATGTCAAAAGATGTAGTAAAAATGATCGAGAGCTATCACCAAGAAAAACGCCTGGCTGCATGTGACAATCCTATTAGTTGGTGGAAAAATACGCAGAATATCTATCCATACTTGAGTAAACTTGCAAGGAAACATTTAGCCTGTCCTCCAACAAACGTACCAAGCGAGAGATTATTTAGCAGTGCTGGATTAATATATGATGAAAAGAGAAACAGACTGGCAGCAGAAAAGGCAGAAAAGGCAGAAAAATTAATGTTCCTTAAGCATAACCTTCCTATAATTAAGTTTGAACATTAAACGATGAACATCTTAGTTTACTTTATTTTAATTACCCATTTATAAATATGCCTAATAAAACTTTAAACTTAATATAAATAGTTATCAAGCTAATTAAAGATCTCTTTCTATAAGGGTGGAGGTTGGGGAAAGAGGTCGGTGGGGTGCATTTGAGTTGGGTTCATGTCCCGCATCCTGGTAACACAATTATGGTTCCTAATTGTGGCTGAAACTCGACAAAATATAACGAATTTATTTTCAGACAAATTCACTAATTGATTTCTATATTAGTTAGATGCTTGATATTATTTTATATGTTCAGAGAAAAGTACAGCAATTATTGTACAATTAATCAATTATACTATATTATAGCTACAGCTCTCTCTATATAATAACTTATTATATACGTTAAACACAACAAATCTCGAATATATCCTAAAAAATAACGAAAATGTAGACATCCGCATCCGCAGATGTTGAAATCAAACATCCTCATCCGCATCCGCGGATGTGAAAAAAATGACATCCGCTACATCACTATTAAGTATATGGGAGCCTATACTATATGTTATGAAACATAAAAGTAAGTCATTATGCAATACATACTGTTTTTCTTGTTATCAGTGGGTTGGGAAGAGTAGAAACTTAGTGTAAAATTGGCCAAAGAGATGATGAATTTTTGTAAAAATCCATCAGTTCTTCTAGCCCATATAAAGTAATATTATGACCTTCGTGTATAGGACACAGGGTGATTTTGAGACCCCTTTTTTTTTTTGGAAAAAAGTGCATCTTATACACCAAAAAATACAGTATATAGACAAAGTCCTGACTCCTCTTTCTGATACTACTAAGTTTTACCAAGTTAAAGATTCCATTTTGTCTTATTTTGTAAAATGATGATAAAGTTAAAGGTTTTTACATCTAAAATCAGTTGATAAATGAAATTTATTTCAATAGCTAACTGTTTTGTTACTGGTTCTACTCCTGGTATTCTTTATGGCCTCCCTAAAGTTCATAAAAGGGATGTGCCAATTAGACCTATTCTTGCAGCCTATAATTCTCCTACCTATCCTTTGGCTAAGTTCCTCATTCCTATTTTGTCCCCACTACTGACAACCAACTATTACTCAGTAAAAATTCCTATTCATTTGCTCATGAAATTAATAGCTTAAATTCTAATAATGTTTTTGGGTAGCTATGATGTTGTCATTGTTTACCAATATTTCATTACACGAAACTACTGACTTTCGTGTTGACACGCTACTTTTTTCTTGAGACAGTTCATGGTTTTATTAGGTTAAATTTTAGGAAACTTTTTGAATTGTCAGTTTTTAATTCCTATTTTGTATTTAATAACACTGTACAACAGTGAAAAAAAATGGAAATGAGTGTGTCATTTTTATGGCTATATAGATTGCAAAAGTAACACTCATTTATTTGTATCACCCCCGATTTTATGAAAATGACCCTATTTCATTGTATCATTTTGAGAATCACTGGTTCTCTGAATGCATCTTTTACATTTTGTTCAGTCATGCAAATGATGTGGTGGTGGTCAGCTCTGTGTTCCCACTTTGATTTTATGAAAAATTTCTTTTATTAATCATTTAAAACAAAACTGTCACCCATATTTTATCATAAATCAGTGCTAAAAGTGAGTATTATTGAATAACAGCTATCAAATTATGTATATTTCACCAACAACATCTATATTGTGTGAAATTGCAAATTGATCTATCATTTTCTTATTTTACAGGTTTTTATTGATGTTATGCTACAATGCCTAGAGAGTGCAAAAATTTGCCAAACAGTTTTTGTTATATTTGTGGGACAACGTTAAAACAGTATAAAAGGAAGTTGACTTCTCATGTGAAAAAGCTTTATGAATTATACTTTGCATGCAAAGTTGGTGATCAGGACAAGCACTGGGCACCTCATATCTGCTGTGTGAGATGTACAAGCTCGTTATCTGCATGGTTCAAAGGCACCAGTCCTGGTCTGAGATTTGGTGTCCCAATGGTATGGAGAGAGCCGCTGGACCATTCAACTGATTGTTATTTCTGCTTAATGAACATCACAGGTTTGAATCTTTTATTTTTCTGAATATATGTCAAATTTGGTGTTTTTAGCACATTTAAGCATATCCTGCTCTGCATAATGTATTACACAATTATGCTATCTTAAGTAGTCAACAATGTCTATTGTCTCACATTACAGGTTGTAACAGAAAAGGGAAAAAGGCTATAGTCTACCCAAATCTTCATTCTGCTGTGTGTCCTGTGGAACATTCCACAGATATACCCATCCCTCGTCCTCCAGCTGAAATGCTGACCAATAACACAGACTCTGACAAATCGGAATCAGATGGCGAATGCTATGAAGCTCAAGTCGAGTCCAAGAAAGAACAACATCTATCACACAGCCTGAACTCAATGATTTGGGCCATGATTTAATACTTACCAAGCAACAAAGTGAACTGCTGGCCTCACGTCTACAAGAATGGAATCTGCTGGCAGAAGACGTACGAATTACAGCATTCCAAAAGCGCTCCTTGGATTTGCAGGAATATTTCACAATGAAGAATAATCTTTGTTACTGCATTGATATACATGGTCTGTTCGATGCTCTGGGTTTGTGCTATGAACTGAATCAGTGGAGCTTGTTCATTGATGCATCTCTGTACAGTGTTAAGGGTGTACTGCTACACACAATGGGAACACAATGTCTTCTATTCCAATCGCTCATTCAGTCATCTTGAGAGAAATGTATGACAATGTTACTTTTATTCTAGACTGTTTAAAATACAATGAACATGAATGGCTTATCTGCGCAGATTTGAAGGTTGTGGCTATTCTCAATGGATTGCAAACTGGCTATATGAAATACATGTTTCCTATGCAAGTGGGATAGCCAAGCAAGGTCTGAACACCACACACGCTCAGTATGGCCGCCGCGAGACAATTCCTCACCTGGATCTCTCAATGTTACTCACTAACCACTAGTATGAAAGGAAAAGGTTATCTTGCTGCCACTTCACATAAAACTAGGGCTGATGAAACAATTTGCAAAGGCGTTGAAACAGGATAAGCCTGCCTTCAAATATCTAAAGGAAAAATCCCAAAAAATAAGTGATGCCAAGATTAAAGAAGGCATATTCGTCAGCCCTCAAATTCACTAACTCATGCTAGATGAACACTTTGAAGCAGTGATGGATGAAGTTGAGTTGGCAGCCTGGCGTGCATTCAAAAATGTGTGCAGCAGTCTACTAGGAAAGACTAAACACGATAACTATGCTGCACTTGTGAATCAACTTAACTCATACCAACATCTCGGATGTAAGATGTCATTGAAAATTCATTTTTTGCATTCACATCTCTCATTCTTTCTGGAAAACACACCTGCTGTTAGCAATGAACACGGGAAGAGATTCCACCAGGATATAGCCACAATGGAGAGCCAATACAAAGGGAAGTGGAGTCCTGCTATGCTGGCCGATTTCTGCTGGAATTTAAAGCATGACCAACCAGAAGCATCACACAAATGCCAGCATAAATACAAATAATGAGTTGAAAACAATATAATACGAGTTTTATGTTAATTTTGTGCATATACAGGTGACCCTCAGTATACACAGGGTTAGGTTCCTGAAAATGCCCATGTAAATGGAAACCATGCATACGGGGACTAATACCTTATGGGAAAAAACACAATCAATCCCTAGACCAAATGACCAACTATATTTCCTCATACATCACTAAAACACGTACAGAAACACCAAAACACATACTATACATACATGTATATTTATATATTAACTGCACATAATATTATTACTGCAGTAACAAGAAAAAAAATGGTTTAACTTACAAATAAAGGTAGGCAGATTGGTTAGAGATGCTGCGGACGATGTTTACTGGTGAGTGTTGTTATTTATTATGATTATTTGTTGCGATTTATTTTTTTAATTGTACTACTAATAAAGTATAAAAATACATTGTAAAGAAGTTAAAATCATTAGAGATGCATATATTTAACATAACGATTAATTAAAATATTGGAGAACATCCTTTATGTGATGTATAATTTGTAAATTTGCAAAATTTGTAAGAGAATCCTCGCCACAATTAGATTCAATATTGGGGGATTGGTTAGGGCAATTGTATTGTAGATTGGCAACACTGGTAACTGGTGCACTACTGACTGAGTGAGTGGTGGAGGGGTAGGGAGGGGAGAGGTAGAGTGACAGGCCACCACACACAGCTGTGTCAGCTCGGAAACCATGTATGGACGAGATCCCCTCCCGTGTATACAGGGGTTGGGGAGCAATACCAAAACAGTGTATACAGAGGGTCACCTGTATGTTGAAGTATAGCAATATTAAACTGCTCCATATGATAAAGCCTATCTGTTTATCAATATATTCTTATTTGTTGGTATGAAGATTTTAAGCAGTCATTACAAAAAAACATGACATGATAGAAAAAACTACTTTCAGATTTGGAATCAGCACACTCAAAATATTAAGAATGACAATGTTATTCCTGTTTTTTTCTGAACCAAAATTTGTTGTACAGTGTAATGAACTTCATGAACAAACTGTAAAGGTGTTGCTATGGGTTCCCCTTTGGGTCCAACACAGGCAAATATTTTCACGTGTTATTTCAAAGAACAGGTTCTTGATACTCATCTGCTTGATTTTCACCCAAACTTTTATTGAAGATATGTGGATACCTTCACTCTCTTACAATGTCAATCACATAGTGAGAACTTTTTAAATTATTTTAATGTAAAGGGTGTCAGGAAATGATTGCCGCCCCCCGCCCCCCCCCCCCTGTACAGAAGAAACTGAAAGGAATAGAAAAAAACAGACAAAACCACGCGAAAGAGCGTTTAATTTTGAATAAAAAAACACTTGTTTTAATATCGGGTGTTGCCCCCATTTGCAGCTCTGACGGCCATTAATCAACAGGGGTATGATCCCAGAAGTGTCTCAAAGAGATCGGTATCATGACTCATTTCTTCAAGGACTTCGTTGATCTTTGCAGTCATAATTTCTGTTGAATACCGATTCTGAATGGGTTGTTCCAGCATTAAGGACTCCACCCGATCCTTCATGATGGATCCGACATGTTCACAGACATTAAGATCGGGAGAATTGCCAGGCCATTCATTATTTCCGAAAAAATCAATGTTATTGTCCTTAAGCAGTTGTTGAGTCGCAAGTGCTTTCATACAGGGGGCTTTGTCGTGAAGAAAGGTTGCCTGTTCAACATCCAAAACACACTTGGGGTCTTTCAAAATGGAATTACATGTTGGGCTAAAATTACATTTCGAAAACAAGGCCCATCCCAACTGGTTCCTCTTGGTTTGATAACCCAGATGAGCTTCCGAATAGAGAACATAATGAAAACACCCACACATGCTGGATTTTTTACTATTTCTCGATACTTCTGGTCGTCTGGGACTTCATCAGGAGTTGTTGCCCAAACCCGATCATTCTGAAAATTTGGTTTTCTGGAGACATAAACGAAGAATTCATCGCTGACAACCAAGTGAAGGAAATCGTCTTCCGTCCATTCCTCAAAATAATCACAAAACCATAGCCGATCTTCAATATTAAGATCACTCTTCCGTGGCTTAGCTATTTCATGCCAAGCACTCAAGCCTTGGAGAACTCGAAATTGATGCACAAGTTGCCAATTGACTATCTTACCACGACGGATAAGTATCTCTTTCGCTACCTCAGAGCAGCTCTTCTTTCGGCACCGTGATGCAGCAAGCACAATGTCTTTCGATTCTTGAGATAATTTCTCCGGTCTTCCTCCTCGAAATTCTGTTTCACAATCTTCAGGATTCTTATTCCAATTCCTTTTGACAAAGTCTTCTGATCTTTTTAATCTCTCAGCCACCCAGTGTCGAGTTATGAAAGTTGCACCAGCTTCCTTTGTTTCACGAAATGTGACAGCTCGAATGCGGTCAAGAACTCGCTTTTTCTCTGAATCGTTCAAAATAGATGATGCCATGGTTTCTGTGGGGAAAAAAATGGTAAGAATTAAAATCACAGGAATAGAATATAATGGTTTTTATTCAGATTTTAACGCTCTTTCAAGTGGTCTCGCCAGTTTTTATCTATCTCTTCTAGTTTTTGCTGTACAGGGGGGGGGGGGGGGGGCAATCATTTCCTGACACCCCGTACAACATTCTAACATTAAATTTACTATCAAATCAGAGATCCTCCTCCTCCACCTCCTTTTGGATTTGTCTATTGAGAAGCTGAATGGTTCTTTTTCTGTCTCAGTATTTAGTAAATCAACTTTTACAGGTTTGGGTATAAGGTTTCTACTTACACACACTTTTTTACTCAAAGTTAACTCCATTAGGACTATCAAAATATAGCAATTAATCTTGCTAAATTAAACTCTAATAATAATGCTAACTACTACTACAATCTCAGGTAGGTCCCATTATACAAGCATTCATAATACGAGGTTAGCATTTATAGGACTTTTCCATTATATAACTCCGATCTTATGAGAATCTCATGAGAATCAGTACGAGAAGGCATAAAGAAATTCAAAATGCATGGCCATGCCGGGCATGTGCAGCTAGCTGTAATGCAGCCCATGATGTAGCATGATGTAGATGCACAGAGATGGGTTTGTGAGCCATCACCAGGATGCCGTGCACCCTTTCTCCTCACAGCATTCCTGGCTGCCTCATTTCCACTCACTGTCTGTCTACCTGTTCAGTCATACAGCCAGTATGAGTGTGTTATTTACCTTTGTGTTTGCAACAAGCTCATGAAGGAATCATTACATCATGCCTACCAAGCGTGGCCTGAGCTCCCCGAGTGCCACGACTGCTAAGCGTGCATGAGTGCCTATTTCACTTAGCAAGAAAGTGGAAATTGTGAATAGGCACAAGCGTGGCAACTGCGTGTTGGACTTATGTCGTGCCTTTGGTATGTCCTCCTCAACCATCTGCACCATCCTCAAGTCTGGTGATAAAGTGCTGGAAATGGCTGGTAGTTCTGCATCAAGTTCCAGTGTGCAGGCTACTCACACCCATGACTGTGTGATCAAGAAGATGGAGAAGCTGCTACAATTCTGGGTGGAGAACTAGAACCAGGCCAATATGCCCATCTCCAATTCTTTCATTAAAGAAAAGGCACTTTCACTGGAAAAAGTGCAAGTAGTAGTATGATGCGAGTATTGCAGCTGGTGAGAATGCTGAAGATAGCAATAGTGAGGGGGGATGAGGGTGCATGTGGTGCAAGGCATCATAGCCATGTTATCGCCATCAGTGAGACTTTTTCTGCCAGTGATGGGTAGTTGGCACGATTCAGGAAATGTGCTAATCTTCACAATGTCAAGATTAGTGATGTGAGGCAAGAATATTCTGAGAATATTCTCCAAAATATTATTTGCTGAGAATGAGAATTTTCTTTTTTCTTAGTTTTAAAACATTTTTAGATTGTTTTGCAGCTTTTAGAGAATTCTAGAATATTTCAGAACCTTATGGAACTTTCTAGAATGTGTGAGAACATTCTAGAATACTCTGGAATTGGGAGAAAATAGTATATAAAGGATGGCAAATTGTTTCCTTGGTTAGTTGTGGTTGTGTATAGCAAGAGCAACTATAGTCAACCCTCGTTTAATGTCATTGATTCATTCTGGGAAAAGTGACAATAACTGAAAGTGCCATTAAACGAAGTAAATGTTCAATGGGGTTTTAGGTAATCCACTCCAGAGACTCAGATTCAGATTCAGATTCCTTTGCCATCTCTTGGAGGTCTGTTGCATTTAACGCATTTAACTCCCTCTCATGCTCTTGAAGAAGTTCCTGCACATCATCAGCATCAACTTCCAGTCCTATTGCCTGCCCAAGGTAGAGAATTTCAGCTTCAGAATTGCTTTGTTCCTCAAAGCCCACAAAATGATAGATCACAGAGGGCCACAGTTTCTTCCACGCAGAGTTCATAGTGGTTGTGGTTACCTCTTTCCATGCCTTTACAACAATTCTAACAGCCAGTAAACAGGGTAAGTGACGTAGAACAAATGCATGTACGCCAATGGAGGCTTTGATGCTAAACAAAAAGACGTAAACTGAGCATGACGTTAAATGAGGTTCAACTGTACTATTGTATTTAGGGCAGGTCACGGATGTCTTAATTATTCCAGGATTGGAAAAAAGGTCTAAACTCTTGTCTTCATCGAGGGCAATATGGCGGATCACGTCTTCAAAATCAAATACACATAACTGACACATCATACTTCGTCACAAAAAAAATGAACTGAACAAACACTTGCTAAAAATGATTTACTTGTAAAACAGGACAAATTGAATTACGCAGAAGTAGCCAGAATCACCAAAAATAGGAAATATTCACCAAATAGTCTATATATATATATATATATAGAAAAAACACAAAAAATAAGAAATATATTTTAATAAAAACACACATTTTATACAAATCTGCACAAGATATATTTTTTCTTAGTCAGTTTTGAATGGCAATTCAATATATTGTACTGTTTTAACCACGCGTGAGTAGGTTCAAAGACAAATATTAACCAATGATTTTTTTTTGTCGTTTCTTTTAATTCTATTTAGTATTAATCTATATAATTATTAACATAATTGGTGTTTTTTTTGGCATTTATGGCTAAATTAGGGGGGCAAAAAGAGATTTTCAGGGGAGCTGTGAACTTCACCCTATTTTTCCATAAGTTTATACATTCAACATCCACAAGATCAACACTCACGATGATTTTTAAGAACCTAACCCTCATGAATACTGAGGAATGACTGTATATGATAATACCCTAGGTTCGATTTTACTATAAAAGAACAGAACAAAAACCCTACCCCTAAATGATAGAAATATATTTGAGAATGGTAATACCAATTGTCAAGTGTGTGGAACCAATACAGAAGATTTAGAACATTTCATACTTTGGTGCCCAGAATACCTAGAAGAGCATAGATTAGATGGTAGACTTCAGCAACCTTACGTACAGAATAAAAACAAAATACTTGGGGAACTATTGTTAAATGCAATAAAATAGATCAAACAAAAATAATGCTCTGCAAGTTCTGGAGGAGGAGAGAGAGAAGACTGAGAAGTTAAGAAATAGGGGCGCCACTGAAAAGGCAATGCCCCGGAGAAACATCATCATCATGTTTTCAATATTCAACAACTCTGAAATATTATCCTCAAGAATTTTCCAGATTGTGCAGTCTGGTCTGCAAGAAGTATCCGAGATAAAATAAATTAATTCAAGGTATACATAGGTATTGAAAATCCTGATGTTATGATTGTCACTGAAACTTGGACAAAATTCAGTACGATACCAAATAGTCTATTTAGTGAAAGAGATAATACCATTACTTATGAAATTGATGGCTATGAACTTTTTTATTATGAACGTAAATATTCAGAGGGTGGCGGAGTATTTATTTATGCCAAGACAAATCTGAATCCAGTTGAAGTTACCTCCATTAAAGAGGAAATAGTTGAATCTGTATGGATAGATATTGGGCATAAAAATGCCAGGAAAATCGGGATAGGGGGTATTTATAGACCACCTGAGGGATGTTCAGTTGGAGGAATCCCCAAAAGTAGAGAAGAAAATAAGTATGTAGAAAATAAACTTATTGATGAAATAAATAAAGCAATGACAAGCAATATTATTATTGTTGGAGATTTCAATTATAGGCATATAGACTGGGAAATATTACAAACACCAGAAAGTAATGAGAGATTCTTAGACTGTATAATTGAGAACTGTTTAACCCAGTTAGTAAAGGAGCCAACCAGGGCCAATGCCATTCTAGATTTAATTCTAACAAATAATCCAGATACCTTCCAGGATATCTTGGTTTCAGAAACACACGGTTCAGGTGATCATTGTATCCTTCGGTTTAATATTGTTTGTAATTCAAGACCTAGTGAAAATAAAGTAGAAGTTCCAGATTTTAAGAGAGGAAATATAAATGGACTAGTAAATGA
Organism: Bathynomus jamesi; assembly: GCA_023014485.1. Taxonomy (NCBI): domain Eukaryota; kingdom Metazoa; phylum Arthropoda; class Malacostraca; order Isopoda; family Cirolanidae; genus Bathynomus; species Bathynomus jamesi. The sequence continues at coordinate 76,495 of JAJOZX010007386.1, forward strand.
TCTGTGTCTAATAAATTGGACAGATATTCTACAGCCTGAACAGACAGTAACTAGTATGTGGGAAAAATTTAAAAGTATAATAATGAACATACAAAGGAAGCATATCCCACAGTGTAAAATCAGAACTGGAAAAAATAAAAAACAACCTTGGATAAACTGCAATGTAAAAAGAGCAATCAGAGAAAAAACAAAAGCATTTCATAAATTTAAAAGAACTAAAAATGGCACAGACTCCAAAATATATAAAAGTAAAAGAAGCATTTGCAAGAAAGTAATCAGAGATAGCAAATGAGACCTGGAAAAAAGCCTAGCCAAGAATTCAAAAAACAATCCTAAGAAGTTTTTCAGTCACTTCAATTTGAAAAGTAGAGTGAAAAAGAAAATTGGCCCCCTCCATATAGCCTAGATGATAAAACTATAGATGATGATCTTGAAATAACTGAAGAACTAAACAAATACTTCTCATCAGTATTCACAAATGAGTCATTCCAGCTCAACTGGTACAGATTTCAGAAAGTTGGTAGGGTGACCATCTCCGATTTTCTTCAAATTTTCAGGGTTGATTCATACACCATTAGGGTGTGTCGAATTTTTCAACTTTCAAATTCCAAATATGAGGGGTGCTAAAAAGTTGCAGCATGACTTAGGAATTCTAAAGATATTTTTGTTAATTTAATATAATTTAGTTTTGCTTGGTAAGAAGCTACATAAAAATAGTGACTTTTTTGAGGAATTATATAATAATTATTATATTAATAATTATATATGCTGTATATATAATGCACTGCTGTTTTTGCTTATTTCACAGGTTGAAACATATTCATCAGTGTGCTGAAGATTACTTGTCCGTCAGTGCTACCATCCTAACCAGTGGGAATTGACCTACAATGGCTTCTAAAAGGAGGACAAGACTGGGGACATTCACACATATGAGCAACCTAATTGGAACTGGTAGAGAGTTGTTGCCCTCTGAACTCCCAACTCTGTGAGACATTCTGAAATATGGGCTACTGCTAAGAGAACAAAGTGGTGAGGATGTGAGAAACTACCCAGCAGCCAGTCTTGCAAAGGACATTTACCCTAAAGTGCTTGAAAAGTGGGAATGAGCAAACAGTTCTTTTGTAGCCCCCGTTGTAAATTCACGAGTCACAATCTTAAACAAGATCCAAGAGAGCTGGGAGCAGGCCAAAAACATCTCTTGGGAGAGGAAAGCTACATGTCAAAGAGGCTTTCATTGCAAAACTTGACAAGCCTTTTGACATCCTCAGTTGCAAGTGTAAAATTGTTCTCTGCTCTGAATTTGGCTGCCTTGCAGATGCTGGTTGCAAAAACAAAACTCACATTAACTGTACATGCCCTAGGGAGATGAAGATCCCTGTGAAGGAACTTGCTTTCATTAAAGGTCAGAGAGACAAGTCTGGTTCTATTGGACCACATCAGATTGGCTTGCCAGATCAACCTGAGCATAACAGACAAGTCAAAAAGCAGAAGCGGCAAGAAGATGAAAGAAGAAGGCTTGCTGAATATAAGCAGACAAGTAAACAGGATGTTTCAATGCCATCAAATGAAATAATTTTCTCTGATGATGAAAATGAAGAAATAGCTGATGCTCAAGATGGAAAGGATGGAAGTTATGAAGTGACATTAGAAATACTAAGCACATCTTCAACTTCCAATAAAAAGCCAGAGTACAACACATTAGAAATACCTAATATTGCTATGCATAGCATCAGATATGGTGTTGGCCTGCGTGCCACAGCTGCCTTTATGGATGCTGGCTTGATCACTGAAGAAGACAAGAGACTTGTAGTTGATCACAATAAAGTCAAGAGGGCCCAAGAAAAAGTTATGAGATCCCTGGATCAGGAATTTGATGATCTTTGTAAGAAGGGTGAAATTGACTGCATCTTTTGATGGCCGTCAAGATACAACTAAAGTTATGCTGAAAGCAGACAATTCAGATCGTCAGTTCCCCAGCATCATCAAAGAAGAGCATTATTCTGTGTGCAGTGAGCCAGGTGGAAGATATCTCTACCACTTCACTCCTGAGAAAGACTCAATGAGAAAAAAACCTGCTGAAGTTATTGCTGATAATCTTGTAGATTTCATTAAGAAGAAGGGCATTGATAAAAGCCTGCAGGCCATTGGAGGTGATTCTACAAATGTTAACACTGGCTGGGAGGGTGGTTCCATGCATTGGGTAGAGGTCAAGCTTTGCCGTAAGCTGATCTGGTTGGTTTGTGCCCTCCACACTAACGAGTTACCCCTGCGACACTTGATCACAGCACTGGATGGGAAGACCTTGTCTAACAACAAGTGGACAGGTAACATTGGCAAGATGTTAGACACTGCAACCGAACTTGAAATTGATCCTTCATTCACCAAACTCTCAATTGGAGAGCCTCTTACTTCACTGAGTGACAATGTCGTAAAGGATCTCTCTACTGATCAAGCGTACGGGTATAGGATCACACAGGCCATAAGGACAGGAGAACTTCCCACAGATCTGGCCCTTCTTGAAATTGGTCCAGTGAGCCATTCAAGGTGGTTGACAACAGCAAACAGGCTTTGTCGCATATGGGTTTCAAAACATGGCCTTAAAGGCAAAACCCTCAACAACTTAAGACTGATAGTGGAATACATTGTTGGTGTGTACTACCCCTGTTGGTTCAACATCAAAGTAAAACACTCTTGGGTGGAAGGCCCACGCCATATCTTGTTTCAGCTGCGGCTAGTTAGGCTGCAAAAGAAGGCTGTAGTGGATGCTGTTTTGCCAACCATCAAGCGCTCAGCATGGTATGCATTCAGCGAAATGATAATCCAGACACTCTTGTGCTCAGATGACAGAGGAGAGGAGAGCTGGTGTCCAAAAGATTGTTGACATGAGGGGTGGAGATGATGACACACTTGGAGATCTTTCTGTACGTCCCAGGAAGACACCTTTAGTGATGTAAAAAAAACATTTTTTTTTGTTTTCTGTTGTGTTTTTTTTTTTTTTTTTTTTTTTTTTTAATAATTAATATAGATATTGCCAATTTAATTATAAGGTATACTTTTGCAATGATATATATTATAAAATAAATAAATAAATAAATAATAAAATAGGCCATATGGTACCAGTATAGAATGTCCTTTTCAGCCTATTTACAGAAAAAACTGGCCTCTTTCTTGCACTGAAAGTCTTGTATCTTGAGATCCATTAAACTTGCGAGAACACTGGCTGGGAGCTGACTGCCCATTGTCCAACCTTCCCAGGACTCTCCCATCCATGCCTCGGATTTTGAATCTCCCACTTAACTATCCTTTAGACCCGCGATGACATATTCCCCCCCCCCCCACGAGACCATCCATATATATATATACACACACATACACCCATATACATATATACCAATATATACATAAATACTTATATACACATTTATATCTATTGTATACCCCATACACATGCATACATCCAGAATTCCAGATACATACGCATGCATACTCACATATATACCTACACAAACTCATACACCTCTATTTCGCCCTTTCATTACCTCCGAGATCATTTAGCACATACAGTAATATCCATACAGCCAAAAGAAACCAATTAAGCACAGACAGAGCAGCAAAGCTAGTATTTATATCCCAAAATGCAAAATTCCAAGAAAGTGAAGTAAAATATGGTGCTACATTGGCTTCGTCAACATCCAAATCTGCAATAAATACCAGTACCTATGATATTGAAACTATTTGCTTTAATCAATCTAGTGATAATGATTCTTCAATGGAAATAGAATCAGATAATGAAAGTTAAACAGCATTAGGTTAACACAAAGGTTAAAGAAAGAGATGAATATTTATATTTTTTTTATTTTTCTATTTGGAATATATATATATATATATATATATATATATATATATATATATATGATGAATAAAACCATGAAGGAAAGGAAACACAAAATGGTGCTCAAGCGCTTTCGTCTAATGACATCCTCAGGAACACTCAGTGTTCCTGAGGATGTCATTAGACGAAAGCGCTTGAGCACCATTTTGTGTTTCCTTTCCTTCGTGGTTTTATTCATCATAAATATTTTTCACGTGTTACCTTCGTGAAATAATTTTCATATATATATATATATATACACTGGTATTCTTGCCAATCACAATTATATCTATTGTTTTATACCAGTATTATGGATATTATACCAGTACCTGTGATATTGAAACTAGCATATATGCTCTACCCAATCTAGTGATGATTCTTCCATGGAAATGTAGGTTAACAAAAAGGTTCAAAAAAAGGTGAATATTTTCCTTTTCTATCTGGAATATATATACTGGTACTCTTGCCAATCACAATTATGTATATTGTTTGAAACGAGGAAGAATGTTTTATGTTCTAGTTAAAAAATATATATACATATAAAAAATGAGGGTTTGTTTTTCCTTTCTATTATATACTTTTTGCGTGATTCAATTTTTGTAAAAGATGACTATATAGTATATATACTAGGTATAACCGTATAAGCATGGTAGTATAGTAAATTATAGGTAATACTAATATACTTATTAGATTAAAGGAAAAAAAATATGGAATAAGTTTAAAACAATAAAAAACAAAAAAAACAAAAAAAACACTACCTTCGTTTTAAACAAAAAAAACGACAAAAAAAACAAAAAAAATGACACAATAAAAAACGACTCACATCACTAGACACCTTCCATCAACCCAGGGCCGGATTAAGACCTTTAGAGGCCCTAAGCACTTAAAAGATTTTGGTGCCCCATATATATGTAATTCAAAATATAAACAAAAATAAACCATAAAATAAAATTTTATTTTTTGAAATGAAACAAAACTTACAGTAAGATGGAAAATAATGTTTATTTTTGTATACTTCCACTTCATTTATATTTGAAAAGTTTTCTCCTACTTTTTTTAATTGCAAAGTCTTTGATCAGATCCTCAAAACTAATCTTACGTAACACATCTGCTTCTATACTTAGTAGAGATAAGGCATCCAGCCTGCCTTGTTGCATAGTTGTTCTGTTGGTATTTTTAATATACTTCAACTGAGAAAATGAACGCTCAGCTGAGCAATTTGTGACCATTAATGTTAAAAATATACGAAAGGCAATTTCTACATTTGGGAAGGCACACTCAATATTGTCTTCTACAATTATTTTATAAAGTTCAGCATGACTGAATCTTGTTTTTACATTTTTTTTTGCACTGAACTTATGGCACACATATGAGTGAAACTGCTGAAGCTCAGCAGAGAAATTAGTGTTCAAGTCCTCTGGGTAAGCATCAATCATTTTTACAACCCTGAGAATACCTTTCAATTTCAGTAGATGATGAAGTGGTGACATTATGTGGCACATCACTTAGAAAAGAAAATCTCTGCTATTTCTTTGTATATCTCCCTCTTCTCATCTCAGTTTCAAGTTTGTCAACAATTGTGTAAAAGGTGGTGATAAGAAATTTATCTCTGGCATTCAGATATACTTCTGGTGCATCTCCGTCATTGGGTACCTTCTTTCTGATACGTTTGCGAGTTTGAGCTGCCTTGTAATCAACATCTGGTAGCATTTCCTTTGTAGCTGCTTCATATCTTTCAAATTCATCTCGTGAAGTGCACAGTTGGTCAGCTAATGATCCATACAGATCTGCACATGTTTTTAAGTTCACATCCTTATTCTGTAGAACTTTGCTTACTCTATGAAAATTTTGCAAAATCTCATCCCAAAAATTCAACATAAAAACGAATTCTAGCTCTTGCATCTTATTTGCAATATTATTTGCTTCTCTTCTAGTGTCTCCCTTTTGTGACTGGTCTTCAGCTATACATTCTAACGCTTCTAAAATTTTAAGGAAAGATTTCAAAATTGCTGCTGTTGCCATAGCATGTGCCTCCCATCTGGTATCAGAGAGGGATTTTAAGACACTTTCATTTCCAATACAACCTTTAAGAATTTCCCACCTGCTGGTTGAGGCTAAAAAAAAGGTATAGAGCAACTGCACTGTAGAGAAGAAATTAACCGCCTCTTGACAGCAGTCAACAGCACTTCGGCCTACCAGATTTAGTGAATGGGCTGCACAGGGCACATATATAGCAAACTTGTTTGTTTCTAAAATTTTTTGCTGCATCCCCTTATAACGCCCAGACATGTTGGCAGCATTGTCGTAAGATTGACCCCTACATTTTGAAAAGTTTAGCTTACAAACTTCACGTAAGTACTGCAACACCTGATTTGCCATTTCCTCACCAGTATGGCTTTTCATTTTCAGAAAGGTTAAAAAGCGTTCAATAGGCTGTCCATCTTTTAAGTACCTAAGTACAACACTTAACTGATCGATATGTGATAGATCTGGTGTTGAATCAACTGACAAACTAAAATAACCAGAAGATTTTACTTCGTCAACAATGAGTGTGTGGACCTTTTGAGCCATTAGTTGAATGAGTTCCTCACAGGTGGTTTTGGACAGGTAAGAAGGATTTCCTTTGCCAGAATTTCCATATTTCAAAATGTGACCTGCTAAAAATGGATCAAACGGCTTATGAGCTCAAGCAGCCCTAAAAAATTCCCATTCTGCAATGATCCAAATCTTTCTTCTGTTCCTCGAAAAGACAAGCCACGTTCAGCTAACGTACAAATAACAGCTATGACACGCCTCAAGACATGTTCCCAGTAATCACACACTTCCTGAATTTGTTTTTCCAACTGTTGTCCCAACCCCGCACCTTGTCTGCGAGTTAAGTATGTTAGCATAGAGTCTCGGTGAGTAGTGCTTTTTTCATGATGATCAATTACAATAGTATTTCGCCAGTCACTGAACCCTTCTCTTATAACAAAATGTGAGACATTTTTAGGAGCAAACAGTTTACAAACATAACAGTAAACTGATCCTGTTGATGGTGAATACAATAACCACTCTCTCTTGTATTTCTCACCATTGGCTTTTGTCCCAACGAAAAGTTTTTGTGAACAGTATCTTGCTGGTTTGCCACTACTGAAATGCCGGTAAGACTTGTCAAATGGCCCATTGTGGTGTTGACAGTCACTGGGTCCACAAGCAATCCAATAAGCCACATCATCAGCAGAGAAATCAAGCCACAACCCTGGATCTTTTGCTATATTTACTTCATCTTCTGCAGACTGATTCATTTCACCACCATCACCATGGTCCACTAAACTTTCATTTTCAGCAATTATTTCAACCCCAGAATGTCTTGTAAAGCAACTTGAATCAACATTTGCAGTAGAGGTATCAAGAGAATTTACAGGCAAAGTGAGATCAGTAGTGAGACATGTGGTAGATGAACCTGCTTGTGACACCTCGGTGATTCCAACGTCATCATATTTTGATTTTGAAGTGATCAAAGTGGTATTTGTGTCCACTTCTGATGACGGAGATTGGTTTTGATTCAGAATCGGTATATCATGTTGACGTTGTGGTCGTGGAACTTGTGTGAAGAAATCAGTCAGCTTTGCAGTCTTGGACTCTAAATCCAAAGTCTTCTCTTGTTTCTCTTTTGATAGTTTTCGCTTTTGTGCACCACTTAACTGAACACGTTTCATCTTGGTTCTTGGGGTCTGTAAAATACAGAAATAAAAAGAATATTTTATTTGTATATTATGTGGCAATCAACACAGTTACACATATCACAATCTTGGCTTTGTTCTTTTATTCTCAGAAAGACAAAATGGGAACCGTACACAACCAAAGTGGCAATTTAAATATAAGTGGCAATTAAATATAACTCAACCGAAATATCAACTCGAAATGTTGAATACAAATCAAATCAAAAGAAGGAACCGAAAGAAGGAACCGAAACCTATAAAATAAAAATACTTAACATTAGAATTAATAATACGCAATCTATAAAAATATCAATATTAACATTTCACTATTAACGAGCCACATTTTATATTTACATTTATTTATTTATTTAAAACACAATATTTAATTATAGGAAATATGACCATTTGCTTAGGGCCTAAATTGTCCTAACTACGTTTGATGTTATATATACATTACAAATTATTCACTCTGGTTATTACAATCTAAATTCTTTTATACTGTTATGACAATAGATAAATAAATTATAAAATAAAGATACGTGTATGATAAAATATTGTTATATATACAAATAAAGTACACTTCATAGACTTACCCTAGAGAAGAAGAGAGAGCAACAGATAAACTTCTTCAACGCTAATTAACTTAGGTCAGTATATCTTATTATTATAATGGCCGTGATAAACATCACTTGATACAACAGCAATATAGAGAGTTTATAGTTTCTTTTATTTTAATATTAATTTATATTACAATTCTATAAACCTAAATCTTTCTGTAAAACAATACCAAATGATTATGTAAAATATATATTTAATATTATATGCACAAATCACACGTTCAGAATAACTTCCTATAGCACACGAAAATATTTAATCTATATGTATTTTTAATATGGCGCTCAAAGATTTGATATAAACAAAATAATAACGCAAAGCGTAAAGTGTGTGATTACAACGAAATATATTTATTCTCTCAAAAGGGTTGTTGTTCACTACAAATTCAAACAATGAAAAAAAATAAATACTATATATGAATATATATAATTCAGTTTTCAACAGCTTATAGGCTATAAGCCGCGATTATAATAGTATAATAAATCCATGGTAAATCCGACAATGGAAAATTTCTGTGGTGCCCTAAGCACGGGCTTATTTTGCTTAATGGTTAATCCGGCCCTGCATCAACCCCAGTGCTTCTTCCGTGTTGGAGCTGACAGACTGGTCTGACGGGGTATTTGAACCTCCTTTGACATGTAAACTGACTACAGCGGAAGTAAAGAAGTTCTTTGACAAGCCTATGCAAGTTCCACAGTGGCCCTGTCATGCTCAGTCAATAGAGAGGTGTGTGAAACAAGTCACAGAGGCAGCAGGCAGGGTGTATACACATGAGAAACGTGAGGGCTATATCAGAAGCCAAGAAGCAAGTCAGCGGCTGATGTCCAAGAACGAATCAAAGCAAGACTTGATGAAACTTCTTGTTTAAATATTTTTTTTACTGATGTCATTACTTTCTAATGTTGTTTTATGATTACAAGGATATGTTTTATGATTACTAGGATATGTTTTATGCAGAGAAACTAAAATTTTTCTAGCATTACCTGACATTTTGAGAAGCTAAAATTAATAAATGTTGTTTTCCGAGAGCAATTTGTGTGCTTTTTAATCAAAAGTAGATTTACCAAGCTAAGTGTTGAGCAATCACAAAAATAATAGCAGATTTGAATTCTTCACATCCAAAAACATATTTTTAAAACCCCTCAGTGAAGCAATAGGCAAAAATTAATTTTTACCTCCCAAATTGACACACTCTAATACACCATTCAATAGCTTATATCTAAATTTTTAGCTTCCTCAGTCAAAAACGTTTAATTTTATGGTCGCTTAAATGGCCCCTACCTTCGACAAAAAATGCCCATGTTGGGCTTGATCGGCGAACACCTTCATTTTGAGAGGCCTTGAAAAGTGTCTTCTAATAGGAGTAGAAGCTTCAAATTTGTTATGCCAATACAACTTCTGGTGGGCTTTTCAATTTTGCAAGCTAAAAGGCTGTGGAACAAATAGTTTCTGAGTTACAAGGGCTTAAACATGGCTCCATTTTGAAGCTTGCATCAATTCCTTCCACTTTTACGACTACCATTTCAAAAGTTTTAGTTCTACATCAATCACAGCTGTTTTAATACTCCTAATAGTCTCTATGGGTTGTAAATTTATGAGTGAAATAAAAAAATAACCAAAAAAGGATTTATTTTTATTTTTAGAAATTTCCAAAAGTTGATATTTTCACAAAATTTGCAAAATTAACATCAACTTTGGGGCTTAATATAAAGGTGTCCGAAATTAGTCAGGGAGTTGATACTTCTAGTAAAGAAAGATACATATGTGTACAAAAACATATATTAAGGAATAGATCTCAACTCAACTCCTTCATATAGTTTTGGCTATTCAAAGAAAAGTACTTTTTGTGAAAAATTCTGAAATGTTTAAATTTCTTTTTACAACATTGAATTGTAATTTTACTTCCATTTTATTACTTGGTAAGTTAATTCACAAATGTTAAATTATCTAAATAAGTTTTACTCATAAAAAAAGACATAATATATACCTAGATTATTACTACATTTGCAGTTAACACAACAGATGGACCAGCTTGTAGGCTCAATACTTGGATCTACCTAAGTAAATTATGTAGAACCATGTTCTACTGCTCTTTAAGCACTTCCTAGTAATTTAAATTATGCAGTTAGTACAGATAAACTAGCAGTAACCACCATTTTCAGTACAAAACCTTAAATTTAAGTAGCTTTGTTGTATTACTTCCCTTAATACAAGTGTACAGTACTTAGCTATATACAATAATGAATTCCTGAGTTTTTAAGCATATGAATTATTGGCTATAAGTTCATATTCTTTTTTTAATGTGTGTTGTTTTATGTAAATTCGTATGTAAACTTATATATAGTAGGGTGCCACTTATTTGGGGTGTTTTTCATTTTTTGGGAATTTCTATCAGGACGGGCGCATTTCTGGTGTCATTCCGTCTAAAAACATTGTATAAAATATTTTTGAAATAAAATAATAATTAGAACTGCCTCAACGAGGTCAAAGTTTATACTTTTTGTCGAAAAGTACTCATGGCGTTCTGTTATCATGTCAGTTTTCGTTTCGATAGCTGCTGTAGTTTCTGAGTTGAAAAATGATAACAGACAGACAGACGGACGGTCAGAGTCGTTGGTTTAGTCTTCCGCACTGGTGTACAGAAGACTAAAATGAGGTATTATACAGGGTGTAACACGAGTTTATCCAAATATTGATACAGGCGAAAGAACATGTTATTCTAAGTAGAAAATGGGTTGGGACGAGTTTTGCCAACACTAACAGTGTTTCATTCTCTTTTTCAGTGAGTTCTGAAACGACGTGATGGCTTCGGCAACAAGATCTAAAACAGCAGTCTATCTCCTGGGGACCGTGGACCACAGCATCACAGGAAGCATGCTGCCTACGGGAAAGCAGGCGCTTCAGTACTTTTTCCACCTTCACCTTGACGTCAAGAAGCCGATCAAGGAAGCAGCCGCTGAGACAGTGACCGCAGTCAAGGAATTCTGGGAGTGGTCCCGTATTCCTACGCAGAAAGACCAACGCGCAAGGGACAAGGTTCTCCGAATGTACGAGAAGTGGTGGGCTCTGAACAAGAACTCGAAACGGCGCACTGTGACCCAAATCAGGAACGAGGCCGAGTTCCTCTCATCCCTTGACCGCCTCTTCGACATCGCACACGAACAGGCGATGTCGATGATCACAATCGAAGAGGACAGGGAGTTCCTGATGGGACAAAGGGCCGAGGTGCGGCGCGGCCGCATCTCCTCCACACGTGACATGACGCTGCACACTGAGGAGGAGCGTGCGAGGAGACAGGAAGCGGAAAGGAGCCGCCGGCAAGATGATGAAAGGGCGAACAGAGAGAGCCGAGAAGAACTCGTCGAACTGGCATCGAGCTCCAGCTCAGGTGCAAGCAGCCCGACTCGGTCACCGACACGGCGTCGTCGCCGAGAAGAAGAGGAAGAGCTCTCTCTCCCGGGCCCGTCCACGTCGAATGCAGAAGCATCTACGACCCCTTTACCACCCAAGCGATTCCGCGCGTCGAAAAAGATGATCACCCCTGATCTCTCCGCAGCGATGGATCGGACGAAACTTACCGACCGAGGTGGTGTTTTTTGCTGTCGGCGGCTGCGAGGAGCTTGGGCCACGACCCTGAGGAGCTGGTCTTGAACCGCGAATCCTCCCGCCGCGACCGAGCAAAGTTCCGTGCTATGGCAGCAGCGGAAATGAAGGCAGCCTTCCATCCTACTGTGCCGCTGACCGTTCACTGGGACGGGAAAATCGTACCAGCGGCTGACGGAGGCCCTGCTGAAGATCGCCTTCCAGTTCTGGTGTCTGGGGAGAACGTCGACAAGCTTCTGGCTGTGCCCAGCCTCCCCGACGGCACCGGCCGCGCCATGGCGGAAGCCGTCCTCTCTGCCCTCGAGGATTGGGACATCAAGGGACGGATCTGTGCCCTCTCTTTTGACACCACCGCCTCAAACACAGGACTCTCAGGAGGAGCTTGCTATATCATTGAGCAGAAACTCGAGAAGACAGTGCTTCATTTGGCTTTTCGCCACCACATCCACGAACTGGTGTGCGAGAAGGCATTCACGGCGTGCCTCGGTCCCTCTACTGGTCCTGACATCCTCCTGTTCAAACGATTCGCCGCCCAGTGGGACTTCATCGATCAAACCAAAGCGAAGCCCTTCGAGGATGGAACCATGCCGCAGCACCTGAAGGACGCCCGCGACGACCTGCTGATCGAATTCAGCCGCCTCCTCGACGGTCAACATCCACGTGATGACTACAGGGAACTTCTGGAGCTCTCTGTAATTGTGCTGGGCGGTCCGAACAAGCGGGGTGCCCGGTTCGCTCGTCCCGGCGCCTTCCATCGCGCGCGCTGGATGGCAAAAGTCATCTATGCCATCAAACTGTTCCTGTTCCGGGAACAGTTTCAGATGTCGTCAGGCGAAGCGGCTGGAATCCGGCGATTCACCATCTTCGCCGTGTCCATCTACGTGACGGCCTGGTACAAAGCGCCGCTCCCGGCAATGGCCCCAGCCGCGGACCTCGCGCTGCTCAAGGCTCGTCTATTATCCGGACTCAGCGGTGGCCAAGGCGACGGCGACAGTCTTCGCCAGGCACCTATGGTACTTGAGCGAGCGCCTCGTCACCCTGGCCATCTTCGACGAGGGTATCGACTTGGCGACAAAGCGGGAGATGATTAAAGCGATGGAAGAAGAGGAAGGATCGGAGGATCCCCCGCGGCGTATCAATGTGGACCTGTCCACCGCCTCAATCGCCAACAATACATTGGCCAAGTTCACAACGACTACATCAAAGGAGTTCTTCAAGGTTCTGGACATCAGCACCGCCTTCCTGCTCAAGGATCCGGAGGAGTGGCGGACGGACCCAGCCTTCATCACCGCATCCCGCCGAGTCCAGGCCCTTCAAGTTGTCAATGACTTCGCGGAGCGCGGGGTGGCGTTGATGCAGTCTTTCAACCTGGCCCTTACCAAGAGTGAAGACCAAAGGCAGTTCCTCTTACAAGTGGTCGAGAAGCACTGCTGTGACTTCCCAACCGCCCGCAAGTCCACCGTGACCTCTGCAAAGTAGGCAACAATGAGAGGGAGATGGGCGCCCATGATACCCCCCCCCCCCTTGAGGGGCTAATACTCGAGTTGAAAGTATGAAGTCCAGTTATATGTTTTAGGTCAAGATTAGTAGCTTGAACAAACTAGAAGTGATATTTTATTTGCTAGAGGCATAGAACATCATGATCTAAAAAATTTCTACTTTTCGAGAAAATATACAAACTTTGACCGTATTGAGGCAGTTCTAAATATTGTTTTATTTCAAAAATATTTTACACACGATATTTTTTGACAAAATGGAACCAGAAACGCGCCCGTCCCGATAAAAATTCAAACTTTCGAAAATAAGTGTCACCCTAATATATAGCTAATAACTTATGTTTAGACACTGACTCAGGAATTTATTATTGTACTCAGGCTTTAAGTCTGATTGTCTTCAACACTCCATGGCCTCATAGTAGGGTGTGACCATTGCCCTCCAAAAATCAAAAAATGGTCCTACAATGCTGTTCAAAGTTTTAGTGTTGTGTATTTATCTAGGAAACACCCCTGTAAATTTTCTTGGAGATCGGTGCATGTTTGAGCTAGCACCGTCGTACCAGCAAGTATTGCTATTTCAGCTTATGAACTTCATAAATAAGTGTGAAAATAGCACATTTTATCAGATTTTCATTTCCGGGTCTGGAATGCTGACCCACAAATTTTCCACGTATTATTTTATTACATTTAATTTTAATGATGCTCTTTTCTTTTCCCTTGACAGTGATTTGATGTTGTGAATAGAGAATTTAATCATGGATACACGGCAAGATGATGAGTATGTCAGAATGTTATTGGGCACCGTACCCCGAGAAGAAGAAAAGGAAATAAAGGGCTACAAACTACCAACTAATAGGCAGGTCTTACTATGTCTGTTAGCAAACCTTCGGGATATGCATTGGGACCAGGCTTTATCTGCCACCATTGACAATGTGCTTTTGCATTACCAGAAGGCGAATGTCCCGACCATTACAGGCAGGAACAATATTGGCCGAGTGATTAAAAGTTACTATGACAAAGACTACATGATGCTTATGAAAAAGAATGAGGATAGAAGACGGGCTGATGATCCTGGAATTATGAAGTTTAAATCAGAATTGAGCCTGACGATGAAATTTTATAAGAACACAGTGTTGAAAGACATGGCGGCTGTGAAAAAGGGGAAAACTCAGGCCGAACAAGATGCCATCGATACTGACATACTCTTTATGAAAAGCATGCTAAGTGACAGAGTAGCTACCTACTCTGGGGTAAACAAAGTACTCACAGAAAAGGTTCAGAAGCGACAGAAAAGGCAAATGCGAGAAGAGAAACGACAAGAGAGAGAGCAATGTGATCATGCTGAGAATGTACAGGCTGATATTGATTCACCTATTAGCTCTGATGAGGATGATGACATTGATGAGGCCAGCACTGCTGAACCAAAGAGAAAACATCGGAGAACAGTGAAAGAGGGAGTTTCAATTTTTGTGCCCCATGATATTCTGAAGTCGGCAGAACTTGTTTCATGCAGTGTTCGAAACAACATCTCGCCGACCCAGCTGAGTGCAATTGTGTACTCCCTTGTATCTGCATGTGGTGGATACATCAAAGCTGAGTCTAAATGCAAGGACAGCCCACCAATACTGAGCTTCCATCGTGTCAGAAATAAGTTTAAAAATCATGGATGAATGGCAACCATCAGACAAAGTACTGGTGCACTGGGATGGTAAACTTATGGACACGCTGGATTCCAAAGGCACTGATGACCGCCTGCCCATTCTTGTGTCTGGTGTCAATGGCACAAAGCTTCTTGGAGTCCCACCTCTTCCGCATTTGACTCAAAAAGCTGGCCTGGTTCAAGGAGACTTGATATCAACAGCAACCAAACAACTTCTGGTCGATTGGGAGTGTGAACAGAATGTTGTTGGTATGGTTTTCGACACAACTTCATCCAATACAGGTAAACCTATTTCAAACATCAGCGTGAATTTATCACGACATTAATACCAAAATACAGTGAATGATTTAACAGAAATCTGCAAAAAGCACGTGCCTGAAATGGTGGCCTTAAACTACAATTACATTTTTTTTCAGGAGAAAAAACAGCTGCTTGCATCTCCCTCCAAAAGGAATTAGAGTGTGCCGTATTCTGGTGTGCCTGTCGCAGGCATGTGGGCGAAGTCATCCTAGGTGTTTGCTGGGATTGCTTGAAAGTGGAGGGCTCTTCAAGTCCAAACATAATGTTTTTCCAGAGGTGAGTCATAAGCTTTACAAAATAACAAGGAATATTATTATCTAATGAACAAATTTAGTGGAATTTCTTTTATTAGACTTATAAGATAAACTAACACCAAGCAAATGATCGATCATATCAATCTTAATACCCCTAAAACAATATTATAGATTAGTACAAAATACAATAATCCCAATAATTGCATTTCTAGGTTCAAGAACCATTTCTCTCAACTGGCGTACAATGAAAAAAAGAAATACTACTACCCCACAATGCCTGGAGTGTTTGAGGAGCGCCAGCAGGAGATGGCTGACTTCTTCCGTGAATCTCTAGCCCAACCATTTACACGTGGCGACTACAAGGAGCTGGTAGAGCTTTGTCTGCTGCTTGTAACTAAAGGATCCGAGCCAGTGAACTTCACAATGGTCTACCCCGGCGCACTTCACAAAGCAAGGTGGATGGCTAAACTGTTCTATACCCTCAAGATTGTTCTTTTGTCAGGCCAGATCAAAGAGTAGTTTCCCAAAGCCGAGGTTGTGACTAAAAGTCAAATCAGCAAGTTAGAACGGTTTGCTGTGTTCACAGTCGCTGTTTATGTCCCATGGTGGATTGTTTGCCCCTTTCCAGCAAGTGCGCCACTGAATGACTTGAATTTGGTCAAAACCTTGGCTGAATTTGCCCCATATGATGCCACAATAGTTGACAAAGCACGTGTGGCACTCGGTAGACACACTTGGTACCTAACTGAGGAGTTGGCCCCACTGGCTTTGTTCTCGTCCCAAGTACAAGAAAGGACAAAAGAGGAGATGAGGAAGGCCCTTCTTTGCCATGAAGGCACTGGTTACTAAGAGAGTGGGGCTCAATCATGGGGGCTATGGAAAGCCATATCTTCCCCTGTCCCAGAAAGTGGCACTGCCCTGGTGGACCTAATTGGGCCTGACTCAAGCCGGTTCTTCACCATTTTAGGCATGCCCTATCAGTTTCTCCACAGTCCAGCCAGTGAATGGGCGGATCATGACGACTACCTGAACATGAAACGGGTTGTGGACAAGCTTCAGGTCGTCAATGAGGCTGCAGAGCGTGGTGTAAAACTTTGCCATGACTTTCTTAATGTTGCCAGGGATGAGGAGCGCTTTCAAGAAGTCCTTCAAGTAGTTGAAAATGACAGACTCCGCGTTCCTAATCAGCGCAAATGATCATCTGTTTCCGAACAGAAATCATGGTTTCTTGCTCTAGAGAAATAATACCTTGTGAATATATGATAAAACCCCTTAATGTACCATGAGAGAATAAGAATGATTAACTTTTTTGTGTTAGTGATAACAGCTTTTAATTAAGACAGGCAAATGATTTGTGTTAATATCCCTTATGATGGTTGTGTAATCTCATATATAGGCACGTATGCCGTATAAGCAAAATCGCTATTTTTCAAATTGCTGGTACTCACTTGAATATGCATGAATCTTCAAAAAATTGCACGTGGATATTTTTTATGTCAATATGCAACACCAAAATTTTGAACAGCATTGTAGGACAAAGTTGGGGCAACTGTCACACCCTACCTCATAGCCATAAATTGGCAATTTATTATTCAGCTTGATACAGGTCTGTAGTTACTTAGGCTTTTTTTAAAATACTCCTCAATTTTAGATAAACAATCATTTGATAACTTGTACTGTCTCCCTATTTTCCCAGCAACTGTAGGTGGTTCAATTAAACACAAAACATGTTGGAATGGAATCCAGCAAACATCCTCTTGTTCAGGCCATTTAAAAGGATTCTTTTTCATGAAATTTACTAATAGATCCTTCTCAGTATCACACACTTCAATTATGTTTCTAACAAACCAGTCACCTTCATAGAAACAGGCCACATATGTACCAGGTTTATATTGGTAAGCCACATTTTCTTGTGTAGCATTGAGGAAGGAAAGTTGTACATTAAAGAAATTTTGTACAGTTTAATGCCTGTTGATGAAGGTCTAAAGCAGTGATATGAACAGGTTCCTGGGATTGTCTTAATTAAGGAATACCTTTTTTCTAACTCAAATAAATTAGCATTTTCCTCAATTTTAGCTGAATCAATGGACAGAAATTGTATACCATTAATATTAGATTTGCACCAATCGAACATCTCTTTTGGATTGGTGATGTGACCTTTACTTGTAGACTTGCCCGGGCAACTAACCTTTTGACGGTGCCACCAACACCATCACAGGGGCTCTTTTCATGAGAGGTGGCAAAAAAGTTCCATTCACATGTTAGTTGGAAATCTTTTTCATGTAACACTGAATTAATGATGTTTTTATAGTTTTTATATTGACTTGCTGCGCCATCGCTAAAGTAACAAATATGTTTTAGTTTAGGATTCTGACTTTTAAGTAATTTCAAGGCTTCACATAAAAAAGAATGAACTGCAGTTGTGTTGTGTGTAAGTGAATCTGATATTACACAAAAATTTGTAACTTTTAGTTCACCATCAACTTTTTGATAGCAGACTACCGGATGCAGGGTAGCCTGGGTATTGTCCCAGTGATGCCCTTGTACAGCATCCTGAATTATAAAACTATAGTTTTCAGAGAAGTCAACAAGCACTAATGCTGTAGAATCATTGAGGCTTTCTTTACAGTCGGACAAATATTTTGATTGGGCTTTTGCTATGAAATGGTGTACTTTCAACTTTCTTGCACTTTCACATATGTCGTCTACTACATTCGAAACACTTTTTGTCATTGTGACCAGTTGGGTATGGTCTGTATGAAGCCACTGCTTAAAGGAAACCTCATCATCCATGTCATAATCATTGTTTTCAAAAATGGTAAGAAGCCAATCCCGTAATTCATTTAAACCAGGACATGTTTTGCAGTTATTAATCATGCAGTTTCTGGTTTCAGTGTTGCAGACTATTTTCCCTAATAACTCTCTTAATTTTACTTTGATGGGGAGTGATTCACATAAAAGTTTAAAGTTCTGGTGTATTTCACAAATACATACATTGTGTGATCCTTTACTCCCCACACCCATACACCATTTTGGTCTCAGTTCAAAAAACTTTGATTTGGAGATTTTGTCGTTTGGATATTTATTTTTGTAAAGCGTATATAATTCTCTGATATTTGTCAACAACAGTATTTTCTGCTTGTGAACCTTCCCTTGTGGTGTTTTTATCGATTTGTAGTCTTTTTTATTAGGGCATTCTCTAGTATATTCATTGTTTTGGAAAAATTCTATCACTCTTTCCTTTATTTCATCGCTTATACCCTTGCTACTCTTTTTATTTCTCATTATAGGAAGGATACCTTCTTTTCTCTTTAAGGCCCTCACAGCATTAACCATTCTGGCTGACACTTCAAATTCTTTCATAATTCTTTCTCTGGACCAGGTTTTACCAATTGGAAGGTGTGTTAGAATTTGTATCTTTTCTTGTCTGGTACTAGTTTTACACTTTTCTTTCAGTTCCTCTATCATATGCTGATAACACTTTTCTTCCTCACTCTCTATAGGTTTCTCCGCTTCCTCATCCAAAATGCTAGGTTTCATATGAAGTACTTTTGACAGCTTTGATTTTGTTGATGTTTCAATTTGCTTTAGTTTCCTTTTCGCGTAAAACTTTCGATCTCTTGCTCTTACATACTTAATGGGTGAGCATTCTAGTGAACCTAACATTTCGTCAAATGTCTCCTTAACTATTTCTTCTGGAACATATTCATCACTACCTGAGTCTTTTTCATCTTCAATCATCTTGGCTCTAGAGAAGCATGTTGAGCAAAGTTTCTGTCCTGGTATCAGATTCAGTCTAGTTGCTATGTCTTTGTCAATAATTTGTAGTGATTCTGCAAATAAAGTAGGGTAATGTAAACTCTAAACACATTGGAAAATAATTTTAAAACCTCAACATTTGGTTATAGGCTATTCGTATAAAATATTCAAAACATATGCATTCAGTAGCACAGTATACAGCCTACCCTATTAAAATTAAATAGCTAATTTAGGTTACAATTTACAATATAAACTTCTTTATGAAATATAAATATGTTTTAGACTTTTTACATATTATTACAATTGTAAATCAACTTAATAAGTAATAAAATGGAAGTAAAATTACAATTCAATGTCATAAATAGAAATTTACAAATTTACAAATTTTGCAAAAATTTGAGATTTTTCACAAAAAGCACTTTTCTTTGAATCACCAAAACTATATGAAGGAGTTGAGTCGAGATCTATTCCTTAATATATGTTTTTTACACATATGTATCTTTCTTTACTAGAAGTATCAACTCCCTGACTAATTTCAGACACCTTTATATTAAGCCCCAAAGTTGATGTTAATTTTGCAAATTTTGTGAAAATATCAACTTTTGGAAATTTTTTAAAATAGAAATAAATCATGTTTTGGTTATTTTTTTATTTCACTCATAAACTTACAACCCATAGAGACTATTAGGAGTATTAAAACAGCTGTGATTGATGTAGAACTAAAACTTTTGAAAATGGTAGTCGTAAAAGTGGGAGGAATTGATGCAAGCTTCAAAATGGAGCCATATTTAAGCCCTTGTAACTTAGAAACTATTTGTTCCACAGCCTTTTTGCTTGCAAAATTGAAAAGCCCACCAGAAGTTGTATTGGCATGACAAATTTTAAGCTTCTACTCCTATTAGAAGACACTTTTCAAGGCCTCTCAAAATGAAGGCATTGGCCAATCAAGCCCAACATGGGCATTTTTTGTCGAAGGTGGGGGCCATTTAAGTGACCATAAAATTAAAAGTTTTTGACTGAGGAAGCTCAAATTTTAGATTTAAGCTATTGAATGGTGTATGAATCAACCCTGAAAATTTGAAGAAAATCGGAGATGGTCACCCGACCACCCCTGTACCAATTGAGCTGGAATGGCCCAAATGAAAATTTAAATAATATTCCTGATCTTATACTACCAGGACAAGATAGAGAAATAAATGAATTAAGGGTAACAAAACTAGATATCCTAAAAGCAATAAATTAAAAATGGAAAAATCTCCAGGGCCAGATGAAATGCATCCAATAGTCATAAAAGCTGCCAAAAAGAATATAGCACAGGCACTAGGAATTATTTTTAATAAATCATTGATATGTACTGAAATTCCAGAGAATTGGAAGAGAGCAAATGTGGCTCCAATCTTTAAAAAAGGAAATAGAAACTTGGCAAAAAACTACAGACCCATCAGCCTCACCTCCATTATTTGCAAATTACTCGAAAGTATCATTAGAGGTAAAGTTACTGAGTTCCTTGAAGAGTGCAACCTTATAAATGATAGCCAGCATGGCTTTCGAAATGGAAGGTCCTGTCTAACCAACTTGATTGAATTTTATGATGGAGTCCTATTGCATTTGGACAATAAAGATCCAGTAGATATAGTATACTTAGATTTTGCAAAGGCATCTGATACTGTTCCTCATGCAAGATTGTTGGTAAAAGTTAGAGCCCATGGTTAGGGTGTGACCGTTGCCCTCCAAAAATCAATCAAAAAATAGTCTTACAATGCTGTTCAAAGTTTTAGTGTTGTGTATTTATCTAGGAAACACCCCTGTAAATTTTCTTGGAGATCAGTGCATGTTTGAGCTAGCACCGTTGTACCAGCAAGTATTGCTATTTCAGCTTATGAACTTCATAAATAAGTGTGAAAATAGCATCCAATACATGTAAACCTATTTCAAACATCAGCGTGAATTTATCATGACATTAATACCAAAATACAGTGAATGATTTAACAGAAATCTGCAAAAAACACGTGCCTGAAATGGTGGCCTTAAACTACAATTACATTTTTTTTTCAGGACAAAAAACAGCTGCTTGCGTCTCCCTCCAAAAGGAATTAGAGCGTGCCGTATTCTGGTGTGCCTGTCGCAGGCATGTGGGCGAAGTCATCCTAGGTGTTTGCTGGGATTGCTTGAAAGTGGAGGGCTCTTCAAGTCCAAACATAATGGTTTTCCAGAGGTGAGTCATAAGCTTTACAAAATAACAAGGAATATTATTATCTAATGAAAAAATTTAGTGGAATTTCTTTTATTAGACTTATAAGATATACTAACACCAAGCAAATGATCAATCATATCAATCTTAATACCCCTAAAACAATATTATAGATTAGTACGAAATACAATAATCCCAATAATTGCATTTCTAGGTTCAAGAACCATTTCTCTCAACTGGCGTACAATGAAAAAAAGAAATACTACTACCCCGCAATGCCTGGAGTGTTTGAGGAGCGCCAGCAGGAGATGGCTGACTTCTTCCGTGAATCTCTAGCCCAACCATTTACACATGGCGACTACAAGGAGCTGGTAGAGCTTTGTCTGCTGCTTGTAACTAAAGGATCCGAGCCAGTGAACTTCACAATGGTCTACCCCGGCGCACTTCACAAAGCAAGGTGGATGGCTAAACTGCTCTATACCCTCAAGATTGTTCTTTTGTCAGGCCAGATCAAAGAGCAGTTTCCCAAAGCCGAGGTTGTGACAAAGTCAAATCAGCAAGTTAGAATGGTTTGCTGTGTTCACAGTCGCTGTTTATGTCCCATGGTGGATTGTTTGCCCCGTTCCAGCAAGTGTGCCACTGAATGACTTGAATTTGGTCAAAACCTTGGCTGAATTTGCCCCATATGACACCACAATAGTTGACAAAGCATGTGTGGCACTCGGTAGACACACTTGGTACCTAACTGAGGAGTTGGCCCCACTGGCTTTGTTCTCGTCCCAAATACAAGAAAGGACAAAAGAGGAGATGAGGAAGGCCCTTCTTTGCCATGAAGGCACTGAAGTTACTAAGAGAGTGGGGCTCAATCATGGGGGCTATGGAAAGCCATATCTTCCCCCTGTCCCAGAAAGTGGCACTGCTCTGGTGGACCTAATTGGGCCTGACTCAAGCCAGTTCTTCACCATTTTAGGCATGCCCTATCAGTTTCTCCACAGTCCAGCCAGTGAATGGGCGGATCATGACGACTACCTGAACATGAAACGGGTTGTGGACAAGCTTCAGGTCATCAATGAGGCTGCAGAGCGTGGTGTAAAACTTTGCCATGACTTTCTTAACGTTGCCAGGGATGAGGAGCGCTTTCAAGAAGTCCTTCAAGTAGTTGAAAATGACAGACTCCACGTTCCTAATCAGCGCAAATGATCATCTGTTTCCGAACAGAAATCATGGTTTCTTGCTCTAGAGAAATAATACCTTGTGAATATATGATAAAACCCCTTAATGTACCATGAGAGAATAAGAATGATTAACTTTTTTGTGTTAGTGATAACAGCTTTTAATTAAGACAGGCAAATGATTTGTGTTAATATCCCTTATGATGGTTGTGTAATCTCATATATAGGCGCGTATGCCATATAAGCAAAATCGCTATTTTTCAAATTGCTGGTGCTCACTCGAATATGCATGAATCTTCAAAAAATTGCACGTGGGTATTTTTTATGTCAATATGCAACACCAAAATTTTGAACAGCATTGTAGGACAAAGTTGGGGCAACTGTCACACCCTACACATGGTATAAGAGGTCATATATCTGATTGGATAGAAGAGTGGCTGAGAAATAAAAAAAGAGTTCATCTAAATGGAAATAAGTCTACTTGGAGACCTGTATTGAGCGGAGTCCCACAGGGGTCTGTTCTGGGACCTCTGCTTTTTGTTGTCTATATAAATGATCTAGAGAAGGGCCTATCATGTAAAACCTCAAAATTTGCTGATGATACAAAATTAGGCCATAATGTTAAGTCAGTAGCAGAAGCAATGACAATACAAAAAGACTTAGAGTAACAGCCTGGGCAGATAAGTGGGAGATGAAATTTATTGTTGATAAGTGCAAGGTTATGCATATTGGGCCAAAAAATCTAGAATTTGAATACAATATGAATGGAATTTGGATTAAAAATGATGATAAAGAGAGAGACTTGGGTGTCACTGAGTCTGTGACAAATGAACTTAAACCCTCAAATCACTATATGGTAATCAGAAATAAAGCAAATGCTAGACTCAATCTCATGCACACACACATTGAATACAAATCACCCATTATTATAAAGCAACTATACATTTCATATGTGAGACCCCTCCTCGAATACTGCATTCAATTTAATAGTCCCTATTTGATACAAGATATTGAAAAACTGGAAAAAGTACAGAAACGAGCAACAAGAATGATCCCATCTCTAAGACAATTGACATATAAGGAAAGACTGGCGTATCTAAGCATGTTCTCATTAAAAAGGAGGAGGTTAAGGGGTGATATGAGAGAGGTGTATAAAATGATAAAAGGGTTGGATAAGATAGATTTTGAGTCTCTTTTCATTAAAGATCACAATAACCAGACTAGAGGTCATAGTATGAAATTATTTAAGCCAAGATATAGAACAAATTTAAGAAAACATAGTTTTACAAACAGAGTAATTAAGTTTTGGAACAGTCTGACAGAAGAAGTGGTGACTTCAGATACACTTGATTCTTTCAAAAGAAGGTTGGATAGTTTGATGTCTGCAAGGGACATCTGGTGATGGTGTTTAAGCCCATTTTTATTGCATGAATGGTACTAGTTTAGGTTATTATTCATTTTTTGACCCAGTCACACCTAGCTATAACACTCAGTATAACAGCAATATATATTGAATAACCAATCAAAACTGAATAAGAAAATATATATATTATCTTGTGCAAATTTGTATAAAATGTGTTTTTTTATTAAAATATATTTCCTATTTTTGGTTTTTTTTCTATATATATATATATATATATATAATATATATATTGACTATTTGGTGAATATTTCTTATTTTTGGTGATTCTGGCTACTTCTGCGTAATTCAATTTGTCCTATTTTACAAATAAATCATTTTTAGCAATTGTTCATCTGTTCAGTTTTTTTTTTTTTATGACGAATTATGACGTGTCGTTTCAGTTTAAGGGCAGGCGAAATTTAGCGGACTACCCATGCAAGGTTGGCACGTGTTATTACATTATCATTTGTGTAATTTAGGTCTCGGGGGTACAGGGGCGGAGCCCCCATAAAGATCACGCATCACAAATTGATCAGTCCTAATGTTTTGCGGACAGTTCAGTACGTGACACCAGTTAGGTCAACTGTACGCCCTTGATGATTGGTTAGGTTAAGTCATATTTTCATTTAAATTCGTTAGTTTAAACAAAAATGCTGAGTGCAAACTTTTCTTGTTAATTTTGAGGTGTTTTGTACGAAACTGCCATCTGTTTCCTGTGCAAATGCGTAGTTTTCAAGATGACGATATCTCAAAAACTACGCGTTTGCACAGGAAATGGATGGCAGATTCGTGCAGAACACCTCAAAATTGACCAGAAAAGTTTGCTCTCATTATAAAATGAGACTGGGTCAAAAAACGAATAATTACCCTAGTTTATTTCATATACAGTGGACCCCCGATTTGAGTACGCTCGTCCATAGGCTCCTATTGACTCGACTTGAGTAGAAAACTCAATTTGAGTATGCCAGCTGGCGACGCCGAATGCGTTTCAGTTTGTCTAGAGCGTTCGTTGCGGGAACATTCGGAGTCTAATGTTTTGAATAGTACAGGTGTTCTTAGGGATTTCTGTTAGAATTTCATACATTTTGTTTTCTGACTTTGTACTTAGTGTTTATTTATGTTAGTTTCTGTTGATTACAGCATAAAATAGTGAAAATATAGCATAAATTTGGTGATTGGTCTATTTTTAATAAAATTACTAAATTTCATAGGCCAATTTCTATAGAAAAAGTAGGGGTGGGGTGAAATTTTTAGGTTTTGGAACGAATTAATTAATTCCCATAGGTTATTAAGTTCAATTTGAGTACATTTTGAATTGAGTACACCATGCTGGAACGGATTACGTACTCAAATCGGGGGTCCACTGTATATTATGTGCATTTGGGTGATAGATCCCACAGCTCAACACAGGTGTTGTGGGATATAGGAAGGCAGCATCTTGGGTTAGGGGATACTCTCTGTCCTTACACACCCTATTTAGAGAGATTCCTCTGCTGAGTGGTGCCCCCCATAGTACTGTGACGTATTGAAAAACTCATGATCTTCATTTGCCCCACAAACACCTTTAAATGGGAGACCCAAAATGGGTGCACACACATTTCTACATTACTGTACAGTCTTTACAGCCACACCTATACTTTTCCTCCTAAGTATATATATTGTAATGTATATGGATATAAATTGTGACTTGGTATGCAATTGATATGGACCGTGACTTATTTTTGGTTGGCACGGTACTGGTATTGATGGGTACCATAATGAAATTGACTGGATTCTTTGGATCTGATATATTTGCATGTCAGTTATAAATAGATATAGTGCGTAACATATTTGTGGATAGTAGCCTATTAGGTGCTCTTCCAATACGTGCTCTACCGCGAAACTGTGATCTACCATATTCCAATACATGCTCTACCGTGAAACTCTAAGGTAGAAAATTGAAAAAATAAAATAAGTAATAGTAAGTATATTAATCGAATTAAATAAGAAAGCAGTTAATGAAAATTAATATAAAAATATAGAAAGAAAAAATTAGTAATGTAAATAAATCAAATTAAAGTCAATGAATCAATTATTAAATAAATGTGGTAATTATTCATTTTTTGACCCAGTCTCTTTTTATAATGAGAGCAAACATTTCTGGTCAATTTGGAGGTGCTCTGCACGAATCTGCCATCCATTTCCTGTGCAAATGCGTAGTTTTCGAGATATTGTCATCTCAAAAACTACGCATTTGCACAGGAAACGGATGGCAGATTCATGCAAAACACCTCAAAATCGACCAGAAAAGTTTGCATTCGTGCTAAACACAACCTAACCTAACCTAACCAGTCACCTTATTTTGGAGGATATAGTTTTATAACTTTCTCGGCATAACGTTGTGAAAAATATTTTCGCAAATAAATATTTATGAACCAGAGGTTTTTATTCACCGAGAAGTTGCAATGTTCCAGCCATGTGCCCTTAAAGATAGAAACAGTAAATCCACACTCACGCTTATTTTTTGGATTTTTTTTACGGCACCTAAACACCTTCGAGTCTTGTCTTAAAATACAAGGAGTATTACATTTAGGGCAAATCATGATGTCGGAATTATGCCGTGATTGGAAAAAACATCTAAACTTTTATCTTCATCGAGGCCAACAAGGCGGATTAGGTCTTCAAAATCAAGTTCACAAGATTGACACGTCATAACAGTAGAACGAAAATCACCACACTAACCAGAAACACAAAGAAGTAGGCAAAAGCAAGAAAAAGTAACCAAAAAAAGCCAAGAAAAATCTCCAAAAAAGTCCAAAAAAGGTAGCCAAAATAAACAAATCCACCGAAATTTATATACAGTGGACCCCCGATTTGAGTACGTAATCCGTTCCAACATGGCGTACTCAATTCGAAATGTACTCAAATCAAACTTAATAACCTATGGGAATTAATTAATTAGTTAGTTCCAAAACCCAAAAATTTCACCCCACCCCTACTTTTTCTATAGAAATTGGCCTACGAAATTTAGTAATTGTATTAAAAATAGACATAATAGAATACAAAATACATACCGTACAATATAGACAAAATAGAATAATCCTGTAGGAGTCTTGCTTGATGTGCTGGAAGTTCCAGATGAGGAATGGAGGGGAGGAATTATTGCTTGGAGGGAGAGTCTCCTTCCATGATGATGTCTGGTAACTCATCAGGGCTAGGCGTTCTTAGGCCCACAGCCAATGACATGGAAGAGGTAGAGGGTTGGGGACTTGAGGGCTTGAAATAAGCATCAATTTTCTGTTGCTTCTGCCCGTTTGCTATGAATGACTTAAAGTAGCTCATGACCTTATCCTCAAACAAGCATAAAACAGGTTCACTGATTTCCACATCGGGGTGCAAGTTGACAATAGGTTTAAGCTTAGACCAGTATTCAATGGCTTCCTTAGCCTTAGCAACAGTGAGACTCTCCGATTCATCCTCAATTTCCTCCCCATCATCTGATCCAGAACCAGACTCCCTGGCCAATGCTTGGAGTTCTTCAGTTGTGAGTTCCTGTGTATGCTCCTGGATCAGTTCAGCAACATCATTGTCACTGACGTTAAGCCCCATCTGGTTGCCTAGCTAGACAATTTCAGCTGCAATATTAGGTTCATCTTGGAAGCCTTCAAAGTTATGAACCACTGACGGCCACAACTTTTTCCAGGTGGCATTAAGACAGACATTGGAGACATCTCTCCATGCTCTCACAACATGCCTGATGGCCTCATAGATGTTTTACTCTGTCTTCCAGAATTTGGTCAGGGACATTCTTTCTATTGCTTCATGACACTGGGCAAACATATGTTTTGTATACATTTTCTTAAGATTAGAAATCACCTGCTGGTCCATTGGCTGAATTAAGGGGGTAGTGTTAGGGGGCAGAAACTGTACATTCATGAAGGGAAATCTAACTTTAATAATGGCAATGAGGTCTGGATCATGGGCTTTTGCATTGTCCAGCAGTAACAGAGCTTTTAAAGGCAGCTTGTTAGTCTCAAGGTATGCTTTAACAGTAGGGCAAAAAACTTCCATCAGCCAAGCATGAAAGTTAACCCGTGTCACCCAGGCTTTCTTATTAGACTTCCAGAAAACCCCAAGGTTGGAAGTCATCACTTTCTTCTGCTTAAAAATTCTTGGATTTTCAGAATGGTACACCACTAAAGGTTTGATTTTAAGGTCTCCTGAGGCATTGGCAGCAACAAGAAGTGTAAATCGGTCTTTCATGGGTTTGTGGCTAGGCATTTTCTTTTCCTGCTGGGTGATATAAGTCGTGTTCGGTAGCCTTTTCCAGAAGAGGCCAGTCTCATCCGCATTGAACACTTGCTGTGACAGATAATTTTCATTTTCTATAAGTTTAGCGAATTCAGTCTTATAAGCTTCTGCACCTTCATTATCAGCACTGCCAGCTTCACCATGCCTTCTCACATTTTTCAGTTCACACCGCTTCTTAAACCGTTCGAACCACCCTTTACTGGCATGAAAATTCTCAAAAGCCTCACTAGATGTATCCACTGTCCCTTTAATCTCATTAAAAATGTTGGTGGCCTTGTCGCAAATGAATGATTGAGTAGTTGATTCCCCTTTCCTCTCCTTCTCCTGAATCCAAATAAGCAGCAGCCTTTCCATTTCTATAATAGCCTCCCTGCCCTTATAAAGCCTGGTAGAGCCCTTAACAGCCCTCGTACCCTTCACAGAATCTTTACGACGCAAAATGCTCGAAATACTGGTCTTAGGAATGTCATATTCCTCAGCTAAGTCTGAGACTTTTGCCCTCTTCACTTTTTCTAATAATCTCCAATTTCATCTCTATTATAAAAAGACATTTCTTCTTTTACGAGTCTTTTGATGTAGATGTACGTTTAGAAACCATCACTATAACAGTACACTATGTCACTATGCCACAATATAAAATATAGTATCAAAGTCACTGCATGTACGAATCACCAAATTTATGCTATATTTTCACTATTTTATGCTGTAATAAACAGAAACTAACATATATAAACACTAAGTACAAAGTCAGAAAACAAAATGTACGAAATTCTAACAGAAATCCCTAAGAACACCTGTACTATTCAAAACATTAGACCCTGAATGTTCCCACAACGAACGCTCTAGACAAACTGAAACGCGTTCGGCGTCGCCGGCTGGCGTACTCAAATCGAGTCAATAGGAGCCTATGGACGAGCGTACTCAAATCGATGCATACTCAAATCGGGGGTCCACTGTACATACATATTAGAAAGTAGAAAATATTTTTTTTAAAAAAGTATATTTTATACAAATTTGCACAAGATAATATATATATTTTCTTATTCAGTTTTGATTGGTTATTCAATATATATTGCTGTTATAGTTGGGTGTGACTGGGTCAAAAAACTAATATTAACCAAATAGGTTTAACGATACACAAGACTAATATCATTCAAAAAATCGGTAAGTAAATCTTGAGAATCTTTCCTCATAACTCTAAAGCAAAATTCATCAAGATGAGATTGGAGAAGTCTGTTCGTTGTTCCTTGCATTTTTCTTAATATTTTGATTTTAGCATCCAACCATGAGCGTTCAATTGATTGCGTGTGGGCTCCTGAATTAGGGTCGACGTAATCTCTTTGGTGGTTAACTGTACAGTGAACAAATCCATGAGCATTTAAATTGGAATATGCCCGCCACTCATCTGAATGGATGACGGACCCCAGCGCGCATTCTCGAATGATAATTGGCAATAGCGTATTCGTGTCACGACGGTCAACATAGAAATAGCGACAATCAAGACCCTTTTTTAGTCCGAAAACCCAAGGGCCATCAATCCTGTTACCGTGATTTCTGTTATTTTCGACTTCTGCTTCACTGTCTGTTGATTCCGGTGCAAGATTCCCTTGAAGAAACCTTCCTCTATTGTATTTCCGCTTGCCAGCAAATCGAGCTTTGTCTATTTGTATGGGCTCTGCAACTGTTCCAACCATTTGATCTTTTCTTTGAATTATTTTAGTACATACTTCTCGGCACATGTTATACCAATCAACGAGCGTGGAATGAGATCGTCCAGTCATAATTTCAGCATATTTAATGGGGGTTTCACACAAGAAAAAATACACAATATCTAGAATCTGACACAAAGAAAGCTTGCAATTCATCTTGTTATTTAGATCTAAGTAATGGAAAAAAGCGCTTCCAGTCCGTACACTTTTCATAGTTTGGCATCCTTTTACTGGACATCTAAGTACAGGCACAGAAACTCCAGCCTTGCTTTTGCGCCTTTTACTTTGCATAACACTTCCACACTTTGTACAATTATGCACAACATTTTGAGGATCATCCAACAGATTCCTTTGTCGGAGATATGCTACTGCGGTTTCTTCATTATAAATAACAGTCCTTACAAAGTCTGCGTGGTTCAACATTATGGCTCAGGAGGAAAGTAATGGGTCTGTATACGCTTTATAACCGTAAAGTACAATGAATGCAAAGAATATGACTCTTAGTACAATTTATGAACAAAAGTACTTACAATTTCACCTTAAACAAACATCATTAAAAATATACCTCTCTCTTTCACGTTCCTCGCCGAAAAAGAAATCTTAAGTTCATTTTCATGATGACATTGGTTTCACAACAGTAGGGTTCAAAATTATCCACTACCCGCTTCTGTTTTAAACTTGTACCTTAGATTCTGAATATTTTCATTCGCATCCAAAGATAGCTAATAATTATTATTTAGTTTCATTGAACTTTTTATACCATTCAAGTAAATTCTCTTTAGGATTTGGCTAAAGTTACTGAAATTCCAATCCGTAAACTTGGTCAAAAAATTCACCCCATTCACACAAGGCAATTTTATGGAACTGAAAACATCCTTTTTTTTACGTGATAAGGACCAGCAAAAATACACCTCTATACAAGGAGAGAGCCAAAATCAAGGTCTCTGAGCCCAAGATTGTGGTGTGTAAAATGCATGTTTGTGAGACAGTGTAGTGAAGAATAGAGGGAGAAGCAGGGCCGCCGAGAGGGCGGGGAAACCGGGTTAAATCCCTGGAACCCGGAAAGAGGTGGGGGATAAAATAAAAAAATATTAATGAAGCAATTGATTAAATAACAGAGAAGAAATGGTACTTGTGGGTTATCTGTCGCCACTTTTTAATATTTTTTTTATTTATTTATTTTTATATATTAAGAGAAGAGGATTCTATACTGTACGGCATTGACGATTGGTTAGGTTAAGTCGTGCTACTTTGGTTAAATAAAAAACTTTTTAATATTTTTTTTATTTAGTTATTTTTATATATTAAGAGAAGAGGATTCTTTATACTGTACGGCATTGACGATTGGTTACAGTGGCGGTTCCTCATATGGGCAATATGGGCAGCCGCACAGGGCGGCATTTGTGGAGGGGCGGCATGAGCGCCTGCAAAAAAAATAAAAATAAAAATAATAAATAATAAAGAAATAAATAAAAATAAAAAATAAAATAAAATAAATAATAAAAGATCAATGACTTTGCATCAAGGAAGGTAAGAAGAGTCAGGCTTTAGATGGCAGTTGTGCTGTGGTGCAATTTATTTTGTTTCTTGTTCAAAGTGTAGCATAATAATTACCCTCTCTTAAGTGTCTTATTCTATTTATGTGATAGAGCATTTGTACAATTTAGAAATTTGATTCTCTAGTTTATTTATGGCAGTTGTGCAATTTAATTTGTATTTTTCCTGTTCATAGTATCATAATTACATTCTCTTAAGTGAGTTATTCTATTTACGTGATGAAGGATTTGTAAAATTCAGAAATTTGAGTCTTTGTTTTGGTTCTGAAGTTCCAACAATTAGTCCAATAAAAAGTTATTTTGTGAAAGAGTTATGTCTGTCCTTTATTTTGGGGGGATTCGAATGTGTGTGTGTTGGCGAACAGGGGGGGGGGGCGCTGAAGGTGAGGTTCGCCCAGGGCGTCATGTAAGCTAGGACCGCCACTGATTGGTTAGGTTAAGTCGTGCTAGTTTGGTTAAATAAAACGGTATTTAACCAAACTAGCACGACTTAACCTAACCAATCGTCAATGCCGTACAGTATAAAGAATCCTCTTCTCTTAATATATAAAAATAAATAAATAAAAAAAATATTAAAAAGTGGCGACAGATAACCCACAAGTACCGAAGAAATATAATTAATGAATATACATTTTATTGAGATTATCATACTGTAAGTTTTGAATAGTGACTTCGACATATAATCAGTTTGTTTGTTATGTACACAAAAAACATTCATAATAAAATACTGAGTAAACAGGAGGCCCATATACCAATCCTCTCCCGGGGCACGTGGCAGCTCTCGCCTGCCCTGGGGAGAAGTCTGTATTTGAGAGCATGCTAGACTGCTCATGGTAGATGAGACACGGGAAAAAGATCAGCTATTAGAAGACAGTGACAGGAGGAACGGGAGTTCCAGCACTCTCTGTCTCCTGCCAAACGTCCCCCCCCCCCTCCCCCGGGAGTACTTCCCTGGTCGATTGGTGTCTACAATTTCCTAATTTTTAATTACCCAATAGTTTACGAAACTGCCTCCAGTAAGGACAGTTTGATAACTTTAATTTTTCTTTCATTTAGGCATTAATTATCAATAACTACAAATTTATTATATAGTTATAGGTATACTGTTCCTTTGTTTTATTGTCTTAAAAGACAAAGAAAACTTATTAGGATCTAGGTCTAGGGGTAGGTAACTTTGCTTGTGACAGCCTGGAAAATTTGTTCAGCCAGAGCAGCTCAAAGTTATGAAAAATAGAGTTTTGTAAAAGAACTTATTTAAACGTATTTAAGTTCCTGGTTAAATTTGTACCATACTTCAGCCATTACGAATAAGCATAATTTTTTTTTAATATTAACTTACTTTAATTAAGAATCATTTAGCCTATTTAGTTTAAAAATGAAGTTGAAACCCTTAAATTCTCTGTAGTTTTTAAATATATAAAAAATAATAACATCTAAATTAAAATTAAATATCAGCTGCACCCTTCTTGTAGCATAGGTATAATGATAGGTTAATGATGTCTCGTATAATATCAATATATGATACATAAAATTGTCAGATAATTAATCAAACAGTATGCTATGTTAAGTGGCTATGTTGGCCTTATTTTTGTATTAAGTTCAGTGTATAATACGTAAAATTGAACTTGTACGTTAGGTTAAGTAGCTATGGATTGTGAATGATCCGCAATAAAGCTGTTTTGTTTTTGTTTTTGTTATAAATGTAAAAAGTCGTCTGGACGCTAACACCGTAAAACCTTTTCATTTAGTTTCACTGTTTTAATTTTCAGTTAAAGAAGCCTCGTGTAAATCGAGTATAACTCCAAGGAGCAACCATACATGCTGTCTTCCGGAGGAGCTTTCGACCGAAACTCCCTTGCGAGTTGCCCGTCATTTTTCATACAAATGTAATAATTTGAGATCTGGCGTGTCACTTTATAATAAAAAAATATGAAGCCAATATCATGCGGATTTCTTCGGTTACACAGCTGTTAAATGTATCTTTGTGATCCTTCAACCTTTTTAATAAAGATTTTTCTCTTGAAATTATTGACAAATTAAAAAGTTTTTCTTGCCCTTGAGAATTACATACAGTAAATATGTTGTTATTCTCTTAAGAGCAGAAAATGAACGCTCAACGGATAATGGTTTGGCAGCAGTGGTGGGCACCGTTAACCAAAAAGTTAACTTCGATAACGATAATCCGATAATTTTACTACAAAGTTAACGGAAGTTAACGATAATCCGTTAACGATAACTATTTCTTTACTAACATTTTAAAAATCAAGGAAAAAAGCTTTAAAACCCATAGAAAATTTTTATTTATGCAAAATCCAACAATAAATAGGTATTTAACTGTATTTTTATAAAGTTTTGCAACTTTTTTGCTTAATAACTTTTTTTTTTATTTTTAATAAAAAATGTACTGATTACATGTTTTGAAACCCTTGTAACCACTAACCATTAACTAAATTTTAATTTACCAGAGAATTATTATGGCGGGAACTGAAAGGTAAAATTAAATTTTAGGCACATTTATTAAAGACTATGACACAATGTGCTGGTTGCCCTTCAGAAAGACCAACTTCTCAAAGTTAGGCCCAACTGCCAGTCTTGACCTCTTGGGCCTCAGGATGTCCTTGCCGAGAGAGAAGAGCCGTTCCACTGCGGCAGAGGACGGAATTGGCAGACTGAAGTTATGGCGGTTTGAATTCATTCGCGGAGCGGTGATCTTCCGTGAATAACTCCTCGCAGTTAACGTGTTAACGGACTTTAACAGACTAAATATCGAGTTATCGGAAGTTAACTGGTCCGATAACGATAAATGGAAATTAACTTCCGTTAATAGTCCGTTAAAAAAGTTAACTTCGTTAATTAACTGTTATCGGATTAACGCTTTAGTGCCCAACACTGTTTGGCAGGTATCGTAAGTACGAGGTTAATTAATTTACACATTTGCTTAAACCCCAAGGGCGGATCTAGGCATTTCAGTAAGAGGGGGTCCAAAGAAAAAAGGGTTCAGTACTAAAAATTGTTTCTTAAAACAGACCATCAACGAGCGAATGAAATGTAAAATCAATTGTATTGTTTTATTCGATCAGTCTCATTCAAATAGATACAAAATAAAAATCTAATTTGGGTACAACAATTATCACAGAAAATTTTTCAAGCAATAACAAATGTCATGTTAATTAAAAGAACTATCCAGTAGCCAGGACTTCTCAATGGGGGGGGGGTCGAAATTGTAGAAAGATGGACCTATTGGTGCAAAGACCTAATCACTGCAGAGGGGGTTTGGAGTAGTTTAGAGAAGTTTGTGAAGTTTCAAAAGAAAATGAAAGAAAAATGCAAGTATTTATTTACTAAATGATGTCATACAGTTTATTATAATATCACATCATAACAGAGCATTTTTTAAGCTTTTCCCACTGGGCGACAAAGACAGATCGGGAAGTGTGGGGGGGGGAGGGATTAAGGCAGGGGTGTGCTGCCAATTTCTTAACAACCGGTTCTGATACAGATAGGGGTGTAACTCGGCGAGCGGAAATGGCGCAATTCATTAAGCTAGGGGGTCTCGGGTGAGCGGTAGCCCCCCCCAGCGGGGTCCGGGGCGGAGCCCCGAAAGCGAACGCATTTTAGCTTTTCCAAACAGCATTTTGTAACATTTTGGCAGAAATTATTTAACATATTCTTTATACTCACTAATGACATAATTATCTAAAAATAAACTAATTTTTCATCAAAAAATAAATAAATATTGAAAAGACCACTGCTTGTGATACTACCTATATTTTTCTATAAAATCCTTAAAAAATGAAAAAAAATTTAGATATAAATTAATTTCTACTGATTGTTAAATATTTGTTAAAAACAAACAAACGGTTCGGTGATCCAATCAAAATTTAACAACTGGTTCGGGCGAACCGGACCAAACCTGTCCCAGCACACCCCTGGATTAAGGATACTATGGATCCGGATGTTCCCTAATCAGGCCACAATCCCCGTGTGGTCTGAAATAACACTAGCATTATCTATATATAAATAGTCAAGGCAAATTTCATATTT
Source organism: Bathynomus jamesi (assembly GCA_023014485.1). Taxonomy (NCBI): domain Eukaryota; kingdom Metazoa; phylum Arthropoda; class Malacostraca; order Isopoda; family Cirolanidae; genus Bathynomus; species Bathynomus jamesi. The sequence continues at coordinate 112,121 of JAJOZX010007386.1, forward strand.
ACATTTAGGGTAAACAGTTCTAATTGTGGCATATGTGTATGTATTGTATGTATTTATATGGCTTCCAAGACAATTCTATTTTTATAAATTTTGAAAATTCCTTGTCGCCCAGTACCCTAAAATTTCATTTAATGACCGACAAATTTTCTTCACAGGGTGACATTCATGTCGCCCACTCACTAGGTTAAAAAATGCTCTGCATCATAAGTTATAACTATGGTTACAAAAGTGGACCTTTCCTGTCAAGGGGGGTTCAAACGAGAGGGGGGGGCTCGTTCGACCCCCCTTGGCTACGGCCTGCTATCAGAATAATGTGAAGATAAAAATAGTGATATACTGCACCAGTACTAAGGGCACATATGAAAACCACTGCAACTACAAATTTTGAAGTACATTGTATATAGATAAAGACTCAAAATAGAATTTAAATAAAATAAAATAACTATGTTCTATCTACAAACACAAAATTTGTTTTCAGAGGCATACACATCATTCAAATAGGGCACTTGCAAGAAATTGAGGGGGGGGGGGAGTCCGGACGTCGCCGACACCCCGCCCACTAGATCCGTCCTTGAACCCCCAGGCGGCTGGTCGTTTAGTAATTAATTTATACATTTGCTTAAACCCCCAGGCAGTTGATCGTTCAGTAAGAATTTAAGTAATTCAGCTACGTTCTTTTTAGCAAAATTTTCAGTTGAATATAGGAGAGTTAATTCAGAGTGTAAACAAGCAAAATCATAATTAGAATTATATGCTTTCTTTAAGGAGTGAATACTTTATTTAATGATAAAATCACAATGTTACATTATTTAATGCTAAATCACAATGTTACATTAACATTTACAATTACAACATTTTTTGCATTGAAATTTAAATTCGGTTAATTACAACATTTAATTTTTTTTTTACAATTAAAACACGAGTGATAATACATGGTAAACTACAGTATAAACAGTTAAAAATACATAACTGATAAAAATAAGAAAGAGGAAAACTGTGACGGAGCATTCAACAGAATAAAATTTGTTTATAAAAGCCGTCACATTTATGTATAGACACACAAACAACTATAGCACTTAATGATCACCTTGCATTGGTTTTCTATTCCTCAATTATGCTTTCTTTAAAGATTGTAAAGGACCTTCTGAAAACTGGTTCTTGTAATTTGAAAACAGTTTACAAATAAGAAACTCAATAAATTGAATGTCCTTCACTTACTTGAATCTTTATTTCTACAATTTCGAAAAACAGGGTTTTTTAAGCAGTATTCGGCGCGCAACTTGTTTTTTTCCTTTGGGTAGGAAGTCCATTAGGGTGTCCCAATTTTGACCAACTTCTTTTTTCCCCGAGTCTAACCTCCTAATATCATTATGCCTGTTGCTCTAAGTAAGAAAATAGCAATTATCTTTCATTTGATGAAAATTTTGGACCCCCTAGGCCTACCAAACCAATTTTTCCCCTTTTCTTTATAAAAAATTGTCGATTTTCGGGTCTTTCGGTTATATATTTCTTGCATTTTATTATAACCTCATTCGATGTACATTTTTTGATAGAAAATTAAAATAGCTATCGATTGACACCTAATTTACTATGCTTTTGTACTAAAATAGAAAATTAAAAGGCAAAAATGTCTATTTTTTAAAACTTTCTTCTACATTTTGTCTTGAATGGGATTTAGAGAATAGGTGTTATCGCCACCTGTGAAGCATCATCACAATGCAGCTTCGCAGCAATGGGCCTTGGAACATAATTGAGACACAATATTTCCAAGGTGGGAACAACTCAAGAGATAGAACATTTCATGCCAGCTCTTGAACCCCATCGTTTTTTTGTTATTCAACAAACATACAATACCTTGAACAGAAAAATTACTTAGTAAAGCAAATGAATGTATGAAATAAAATGTGAATACTGATAATGATTGAAGCTATTCTAGCAGTTGAACTAAGGAACTCTTTTTTTAAAAAGGGCAACAAACTTCTTTCATATTCCACAACTTGCAGGAGTTGTTGTCTTTGTTTTCATCTGTTGTGATGCAATTTGCGAAATCTTCAATTAACTGTACTCCACGCTCAGTCGCAACATTAACATCCTTAACACTGTGTACAAAATTGGACATCTGAATGAATTTGTCCTCTTTCCATGTTTTAACAGGTTTATTTAGCCATTTTCCATTGCTATGTAGAACATCAAAGAAAAACCAAGATTTTGGTCCAGCTAGGGAAGCTAGTTTCGTTGATTTATTGATCAAAGGAAATACTGTTTGCCACTTTGGGCATACGAGCTGTTTTTATCATTTCTATGTGATCTAATAATTTCTGTAGCAATGTTTCTTTTCTTTTCATTAGATATACGCAAAGAAAATAATGAAAATGGAATAAGCTCCTCAGTTAGGTACCAACAATGGCCTTCGAATATCTTGATTGTAAGATGAGCTACATTTCTGTCCACTGTGTCACCATATATGTGAAGGTCACTATAGAAAGTCAAATCATTGATTGCTGCATCCGACGCTTTTGGTGCTTTGAGCCATGGTTGGATATATAAAGCAGTGAATAAGCAGAACTCCTCTTAGTGTTTCACACATTCTTCAAAATAATCCATTTGTTTGCTGAATGCCAGCATTTTAGCAGAATAGAGAATAGTTGCCATCCAGCGAGCATTATGAATTGCTCCCGGACGGAGCCAACGAACTCCGTTAAGTGGTACTGGTATGTATCCAAAAATATGGAGAACAACTTCTGCGCATTCTCTATAATCATTCCTGAGAAATATGTTTCCAGTATCTTTGTCGCTTAACATCTCCTTCAAAACTTGAGTTATTCGTTGCATCTTTGATTTCATCTGTCTATTTGTAATTTTCAAAGTTGTATAAGGTTTTGTGACGCCTAATATCTTCCATTTATCTCGAAACTGTTTAAATAACACATTTTCTGGGCCTGTGGTAGTTCCAAATATTTCAGTAAATGCAGCGGCCAAGACTCTTTCGTAAATGTGATGCCTACATGCAAGCCACATTACCTTCCTTTTTAGGAGCTCTTCTAAAATGATGCAGGCTCCATTTATCCAACCTGTATTAGACGCTGTTGTATCAAAACCAATGCACAAATGTTTTGGTCCAAGTGCCAATCTTTTGCAGCATTAAATGCGGCGTTTGCTTGCATTTTACTAGAGGAATTCGGAATAGTTGGTATAGCAAGACTTTTCCCTCAGGTGGTGAAGGGATTCCTGACGCAATTATTGCTAGCCTTTCTCCCGTTCCCCCACTGTTATCAGAAACGAGCGTCCCATCCCAGTGTAGAGCACAATGTTCAGGTGGTATAAACTTTTCTTTGACCATTTTGGCTGTTCCAATTCTGCTTTTTATCCCTTGTCTGTGCATCGTTGACTTTGATAAAGTGATATCGCTCAGGTCTTTATCGTAATGACTTGCAATAACAGCAGCAAACCCTGTTCTTTGGCGAACAGAAAGGTTAAGACGATCTACCATATTTGAAACAATACCGGGTGTCCGAGAATTATCTGTACAATTTTTGGCTGTTATTAAAAGTCAACCATGAAGTGTAGAAATTCCAGTGTTGTCCCATTTTACAGAGAAACTCATTACGTTTTTTCTGATAACAAGTTTTGACAAGTTTTTTTCTTTTTTGTACGCGGGTGACAGACATTAATGATTTAAAAGCAAGAATCACAGCTGCTATTGAGCGAATTGATGTGGATATGCTGCAGCGTACATGGCAACATTTGGATTATCGATTGGATGTTTTGCGAATCACTGATCAGGCGCGGATCCAGGGGGGGGGGGTCGAGGGGGTCCGGACCCCCCCCTGCTCACGGTGACCAACGATTTTTTGATTGCGTTTGTTTGCTCCTATATATGAAAAATAAGACGTGAAGACTTAAAATGGCTTAAGATACATGTATCCCGGTTGCCACAAAATTAATTTCCTTAAAAAGAATAAAGAAAAAAAGTTTATGTCCGATCCTGAGACATTTCAGACCTGGCCTGGGTGTGTGAACAAGCAGGATTTTGATAACGGGAATATACTGCAAATCCATCTAAAGCTATCTTCAAATATGAAAATTTCCTACCGAGGGGGGGGGGACACCCCCCCCTCGGGCACCCCCCATGGCGCTCGCTTCGCTCGCGCGTCCTCGGCCTTCGGACATATCAGTAACGAGCCCCACCAAGACTGGAACCCCCTCTGCTTAAATTCCTGGATCCGCCCCTGCTGATGGTGCACATATCGAATGTTTGTAACAACGTTACTTTAATAAAAGAAACTTTTGAAAATACAGATTCTAAATAATCTTGTTTAAGAATTTTACGTGTGTTATCAAGAATTTTATTAAAAGATGAAATTGTACAGATAATTTTCGGACACACTGGAATTTCTAAAAAACTTGTCAAAACTTGGTATCAGAAAAAACTTAATGAGATTCTCTGTAAAATGGGACAAACTGGAATTTCTACACTTCATGGTTGACTTTTAATAACAGCCAAAACTTGTACAGATAATTCTCGGACACCCTGTAGGATTCTGTACAATATTTTTTCTTTTGCATGAGGACTTTGATGGAGGAGGCGTATAATCCTCATCGCTAGCATATGATGTACTTGGAATAGGATTTGGTTCATTAGGAATCGCTATTTCTCCTTCAATATCTGTTTTCAAGGTCATGCTGAGTTTTTTTCTGTCTCTCCAGTTCCTTCTCTTTAAGTAATTTTTCACCCTCCACTCTTTTCACCTGACTTTCAAACTTGTTTTGATAGTTTTTATTTATTGATGCTAAGCAAAGCTTTTTGAGTCCTGTTTGGTCTATTAGAAACTCTGCTTTGTTAACGAAGTTTTTAATGGATCTTTTTTTATTATTTCTATGGCATTTTGAGAACAACTATAAAATTCCTTCAGGAAAGATGGTCTCTTCTTATTTATTCTTTCTTCCTGTGTTTTGCTTTTCGAGAAGTATTCATATTGCTTTATCAATTGTTCTACTGTTTTTCTCGGATGGCGGCTTTTTGAAGTATCTTGGCATGTGATACCGGCCCAATCCCAAAATTTTTTAACTTTTCTCAGTATTTCTTGAATCACATATGACTGTGATTTCTTTTTCATAGGTCCTCTTGATAAAAATAGATAGTGACGTAAGACGTCACCATTAGATGGCAAAAGAGACACTTTCTGAAGTTCCAAATTGTGAATTAAGTTTATGAGAAGCCACTTTTCTAGCTTATTTGTGGTAAGCGTTTCAACTTTTGCATAAGCCATTTTAGCCTAACTAATCTAATCTGAAATTTGTATCATAATCATATCATAATCATAAATCTGAAAATAAATAGAAATACAGTTAGCACACACACATACTGTATATAGTATATACGGCTTTAGGGTCAGAAATGGAGAAGAAAATGTTAAAAAATGAACATTTTTGCCTTTTAATTTTCTATTTTGGTACAAAAGCATAGTAAATTAGGTATCAATCGATAGCTATTTTAATTTTCTATCCAAAAATGTACATAGTCTGAGGTTATAATAAAATGCAAGAAATTTATAACCGAAAGACTTTCGAAAATCGACAATTTTTTATGAAAAGGGAAAAATTGGTTTTGTAGGCTAGGGGGTCCGAAATTTTCACCAAATAGAAAATAATTGCTATTTTCTTACTTAGAGCGACAGACATAATGCTATTAGGAGGAGGTTGGACCCAGGAAAAAAAGAAGTTGGTAAAAAATGGGACACCCTAATTGTTTTGAGCCAGGCATTTAGTCTCCTTTTGAAAATATCCACCGCTACACCACTCGTGTTCCTTAGTTCTTAGGACAGCTGGTTGAACAGTCTTGGTCTTCTGATAACAAAACCATTTTCCTTCAGGGTTGAGGATGTTCCCTGTCTAACCTTCAATTTGGCAACACGACACATTCTTTTTTTTCTACTTTCCACTCGCTTGAGTAGTTATATGTTCAAAGTAAGATTGGGTTACTAGTTCCTCTATTATTTTCCAAGTGTAAATAATGGTGTACCTCTCTCTCTTCCTCTTTCCAGTGAATATAAATTTAATTCACGTAACCTTTTACAGTAATTTAGTTCTTTCCATCCATTGATCTTGGCTGTAAAGTTTCTCAGGGTCGGATTTACCTTCTCTGCCACCCATAGGCCAATTTTTAGAACGCCCGACTCATACTCACTTTGCTCACTCCAAACTGGATCAGATCGACGCTTGGGTGCTGATGCTGTGAGTTTACCAGCTTTACTGACAATACAAAGCAATTTTAGTCACAGTTTCACGTATAACAGAATCGAACACAGTTCGACTCAGGTTCATTAGGATATCATCTCACACATTTTTGGAGCGAACTTTTCTGTTGGCGAAGTCATCAATAACATTATCATATGAAAATGTGTCCAAAGGTTCAGACTCAGTGGCGAGCAAGGCCAAATTATTCAGTCTTTCTTGACTTAATGAATGATCTGAAGTAATTTTTTACGCGCTTTAGACAACAAAAAGATCTCTCGGCACTGCAATTGATACGAGAGTGCACGGAAAAATGCGCAAGGCTATGTCTACGTTCGGATAAATCACTTGCAATTTGAATCAAAGAATTTAGTGTTATTAAACAATAATAAAAATCAGCGCAAACAATAAAAAACATCATTTCCAGAAAAACAAATGTACTTTTATTGTAATAAGTCACCCTACAGGGTTAAGCTGCGTCTATAAATTGATAACTAAGTTGCCACTATAAAACGGTGCCTATAGTTTTAACACTATATATATATATATATATATATATATACCTTCCAACCTTTCAAATGTTCCGCGCGATGATTCCTCGTTTCACGAAAGTCAAGTTTGTCGCCCCTCCTCTCCAGTTGGTCTGGTAAAGTAGTGAGTTGGTTTCTTGTACTCTCCAACTCACATAGCCAGGTACGCCCGGCTCATCGGGAATTGTTCTGAGCCAGGTGTCTAATCTTCTTTTGAACATGTCCACTGCAACCCCACTCGTGTTTCTTAGGTCTCTGGGCAACTGATTAAACAACAAAACTATTTTCTTTCAGTGTTAAGGATGTTCCCTGTCTAGCCTTTAATTTGTGAACACAACACAGTCTTCCTTTTCTACTTTCCACCGTTGTTTGGGGAACTATATATATACACTCAGAAAGGCCCAGGTTCGAGTCCTGGTGGGGGCATTTTTGTTTCATACAAAAACCACACATGCTCACGTGTGTTATTTCATATATATAAAAGTCGTGGATGTAACTTGAAATAATCACTATCAATAGTCAAATGAAAGGTACAAATAGAGAGAGAGAGAGAGAGAGAGAGAGAGAGAGAGAGAGAGAGAGAGAGAGAGGCAAAATCTTGGCACAATTGAAGTCCCATATGTGGCACTGAATGCCAACAACTCAGTCGGAAAGTGACGACTGTAGGGCTAGCAATGTTTCGTCCGTGTGGTCGAATTCTTAAGTAATTTAAAATGGATTCCATTGAACGGGAGAAGCAAAAGATTTATAAAAACATTTTTACCTTTAAATTGAAGTTAATTTACGTGAATAGACAGACACGTTTATCAAGACAGTAAAATTCCTGACCGAGACGAAAACACTTCTCCGAGAAATTAAGTATTTTAAGGATAAACTTAAGGTATTTTAATGTAGAATTTGTTATTTTTATAATATATATATATATATATATATATATATATATATATATATATGTGTGTGTGGTGTGTGTGTGTACTTATTCTGTAGAACAAAGTGTAATATCAAACCAAGAGCCGAAGCCCATAGAATCGTTGGCAAGACGCGTAAATTTTGTGAAACACATTTTAGTTCTTTGTGGAAAATAGTCGAAACTCCTTTTGAAATTATATTTCAGTCTTTTTCTAATTAAAAGTAATTTTCAATTCATGCAAATTCTGAGTTCAAAACCAAAGAAGCGAATATATACACTAAATACAATATGTCTATTGTATATTACGTACTATTTTCCCATTACTCAGAGTGCAAATTTTAACTATTAAGTAAACAGTCTTGCAATGAAGCAGTAAAATCCAAATTGAGTTAAAAACTTTGTAACATTGTATAAATATGGATTTAAGTTGTGGTGTAACAACATCAGAAAAGTGCTTCGTTATAATATATGTATAAAAGAAACAAATGAATAACGATTTGTAGTAAAAAGTTATAAGACAAATGTTTCGTTGTAAAACAGTTACAACTCTTCAGTGCTGACCTGAGAAGTTATATGATTAGAGAATATATACTTTTTATTTTTAAATTTTGGTGCGTATACACTTTTTTTCAAAGTGTATGCGTAAGATCTATTTATAGTTTTCTTCTTTTGAAATTATACCTCATTTATTATGATTGGCCACCAAACCAATCACCATTTCTTTAATTTTGTGTTCGTTTACCCATAAGGAAAAATTTCTGAATTAATAATAATAATAAAAATAATAATAATATATCCGTAAAAATATTGAGAGTGGCCTAAGTACTAAATGCAAGTTTGAAACGAAGTACAGTGTGTCCACAATGTCTTGTCACACCTGTAAAATACTAACTGATTTTCGTTTTTCCTTCAGACTTATTTGAAATGTGTGATAGCAGCAACTATACGACTGAATAGAGCATATTGGCTAGTACCTGGGTCCATGAGCGACCACATCAAAACCATTGAAAATATTCATACAGACTTCCAGGACCGATTCAATGGTACAGCTCCTCCAAAAAGGAGCCGCTCGATTGAATCAGTCCTGGAAATCTGCACGAATATTTTCAATAGTTTGTCATTACATGGTCGCTCATGGACACAGGTACCAGCCAATATGCATTGTTCAATCGTATAGTTGTTGCTATCACACAGTTCAAATGGGTCTGAAAGAAAAACGAAAATCAGTTAGTATTTTATTGGAGTGACAAGACATTGTGGACGCCCTGTCCAATAAAATAATACACATCGTTTTCACTGCTAGAAAACTACGACACAAATAAACCAAAGAAAATGAGCTCCAAATCCTCTTCCAATAAAATGAAAGAAAAAGAATGTAAAGAAACAAAATACAAACGGGAAGCGAACTGGAAAACCATTGAAAGTATACAATCTCAACAAAGAATTCTTATGGCGAGTAAGTGAAAAGAATTTTCTCATATACTTTAGGGGCCGTTTATTTTTTTCCAGTGGTTACCTCTTGAAATACGTTTTCTTTCAAACAGTGTGTGTGTGTGTGTGTGTGTGTGTATATATATATATATATTATTATATATATATATAATATATATATATATATATATTCTGGTTACCGTGGTTTTACTTTCGCTCTTATTGTTCATTCTGACGGAGGGCAAGTTTTTCGCCCCACCTTGAACCTCCAGCTTAGCGTGGGATCCGATCCATGACCCGCCAAGGAAGTCTCTGAAATTACAAGGGTCCTAAATCCCTTGTCTTAACTGTCTTAGCCCTTCCTGATATAATTTGCGTCTAACTTTAGGTAGGTCAACTTTGACCCTACTAATTTTCTGTAATTCTGCAACAAGGCATTTGCTCGATTTACCTTTGTTACTTCTGATCTAATCGTAAGGCGTTCGGATTGTGATAGCTTTGATGGTCTTCCGCGTCTGCTTTTAACAACAATGGTGTTAATTTCATTTTAGTTCTTGATTAGATTTTCTTTTATAACTAATTTCCACTTGACTGTATCCTATACTCTGTATAACGTTAGTAGAACATGTTTTGATTCAAACGAAATACTTCGTCGCTTTGGAACTATATTTCATAAACAAAAGTAAAAACAAACATGAACAAATCTTATCATTAAACAAATTGGACCCAAAATTTCACTGCGAGGTAAAATATTGGTTTTTACCATTTAAATGTTTGCTTTTAGGTCTTCGTCGTGCTTATATCGCAGCATCGTTTCCCGAAGATGAGCGAAGTTCAGTGACATTGGGTCTGGGTAGTAGTTGGATGGGGGACCGTCCTCCGCATCCAGATGATGTAGTGACCCGTGGTTCGGATCTCACGTAAAGCTGTAGGTCCTCCTCATTATATGCCTTTTGATCTTACAAAAGATGTTAAACAACCGCGGAACAACAATTTTTCATGTATTTACGAAATTTCCGTTGTTTGTACTGCAGACCTACGATGAAGAGGTTCTCCATTCGCCAACGAATCAACACCAGCCGAGCTTGCAGCTCATTTGGTTAATCCAAGAAATAAAGTCGGGTCAAAAAGCCCTGTGGTAAAAACTTTATTTCTTACCGATATTTATAAGTAAAAATCAAGGAGTTCCATGACAGGATTCTTTGAGCCGACTGTTTAGCATCGACTCTTTAGCATATTTTTGGCTGTCTTTCATGCACGATATTTTAACTTCAGTTCATACGACAATTCTTGTTTTGGAGGGAAGAAGGCCTACCTATACCATACCTAGCCGTGTCCACACTCGCATTATAACATGTAAATAATTTCACACAAAGGATTTTCAACAGTAAACCTTAACATTTATCGTAAGCTCACGAGCCACTTACAATTTGAGTGCAGCTTCACAAATTTTAACCTAATGGCTTTGGATACAAAGCTCAAAATTTTGATGGCTGTGGTATTTTTGTAATTTATGGACTCACTGGCTTTTCTTGGATTTCACAAAAGAGTACAAAATTTTGTACAAGCGTAGCCTGATTAGATATACTGTAAGTAGGCTTTGGGAAGAGTCTGAATTAGAATTTCAAACTGACTACAGACGAAGGTGGTGTAGTAGTTAGCATCGCTGACTACGCATCTACCAGTCCAGGGTTCGATTCCCGGCGACGCAGGCGGCATTCAACTCATCTAGCTGCGCATCCTTCAATACAAAAAAAATTGGTTGGTAGATAAACGGGTACCCTGGGTAGCCTAGTGGTTAAGACGGGTGGTGGGTCGTGGTTCAGATTCCACGTTAAGCTGTAGGTTTAATGTGAGGCAACGAGTTTGACCTTCGTCAGAATGAACAATTCAGGCGGAAGTAAAGCCAAGGTTACCAAGGTATAAATATATATTAAAGTTTAAATTCAAGACGTTTTTCATATATGTAACAGAGTAATGCAAGAGACATGACCGAAGTCATCAATAAACGCCATTTAACTTTACATGTTGAAAACTAACCATGAAATTAAACTAAAATAGAATGCGGTTCTCTACTGTTATACTCGTACATAGTATCCACAAAAGAATCGTAGAAACTCCATTTGAAATAAGCTAAATTTGTACGATTCTTTTATGAACACCCTGTCCTTTGAGTTAGGAATTCATTTAGAGAAATAGACGAATTAGAGGCCCTGATTCGGGGATGCTCGAGTCTAGCAAAAGTATTTTAAGTTAGAATTCGTTTCTATAATATTTCAATCGCACTGTCATTTCTACAAGATTTGGCACAACGGAAAGTCCGTCCTACGTATATTAATCGTGTCTGTCAAACCTCATGACACTGTTAATCTCTGCTGTACTCTTAAAAGCTATCGAATTGTTTTAACCCAAATTGGTGGTAACATAAGTTCCGTCCCAAAACGTAGTTAAGATTAGTAAACCATCTGAATAATTCTGAACATAAGAAAAAAAAAATTCTAATTTTCAAATCTTGTAGAATAAATACAGTAATGTGAAAATTTCAACCACATATTTAACATCAAACTCGATAATTTTCGGAGAATGTGGCGCGTATTTGCGTAACTATTTTTATCTTCCTTCTACAACCGAGTAAGACAAATTCGCCATTTGAATCCTACACGAACCGTCTGTGAATGACTCAAAGAATCCATTAACGAATATCACTCACCCGAAACTGTTTTTGATAATTTCAGATTCCCACGGTGGAGTCGGATCAAAGATTTGCGTTCGAGTTACTTTGAGTTTCTGCGCGTGTGGCGCAGCCATCGGGTTCTGCCTCCTGATCGCGGGAGGCGTGGGACGAAACCACCTGGGAAACATCAAGGTGAGCAAAGGGGCGAAAATAGACAGGTGAACTAATACAGTAAAAGACGGAAACAGAAAATTAAAAATACAAACATGTAAACGGAAACTGAATGTATAACAACAATAATAATAATGTTTGGGGTTGTTTAACCACCTTCGTAACGAAATAGGTCTCGTGACGGAAGGAACCTACAGCTTTGAGTGGGATCCGAACTACCTAAAGATCGTTACATCACCCATCCAACCAGTGAGCAGATGCAACGTCGCTTACTTTCGCTGATCTAACGGGATACGGTGTTGCGACGTGGCCATGATGTAGCCTTAGAATGTACAGCAGTATTTCACAAATACTGGAAGGCCAAGACGATTTCACCAACCACACACACACACACACACTATAATTAGTCATGTACCGAACCTTTTAAGTACGCAATACACAATCTGACCCGCAACTAACACTCGGGTAAAAGGGTCACCTTTAGCCCGAGCAATAACAGGGTAAGGGGCCAACTCAACCCAACCCAGAAGCCAGCAGCTGGGAGCGAACCAGAACCTCACTGGTCAGATACGGCCACTGTAACCACTGAGCTACCGGGTGCCCACAAACGTTTAGGAACTAAAATAAACTCATTATCTATAACAAATGTACTGAAATTGCGGAAAATGCATATATAATTTATTTTTACGTTGACTACAAATTATAAAAAGATCTCTAAATCTGTAATAATTACGTAAAATGGTACCGTTGCAATAGAAATTATTTTTCACGAGTTAATAACGATGAAAAGTTTATAAAATAATTCACTTCCACCTTAGGTTGGTGATTCAAAATGAAGTGAAAAGTATAGGAGTAGTCTAGCGGGAGAAGGGGATAAGTGACAAAATCGGCAAAATGCGTTTTCTGTTTGAAAAGACACCTTATTCTTCCCTCTATCACCTCCTCCAATTGGCAGATATCCCATTTTGTGACTGGAGACAGTATTTCTAGTCACAAAGTGGGAAACATTGTTTCCAGTCACAAAATGGGATATCTGCCAATTGGAGGTGATAGAGGGAAGAAAAAGGTGTCTTTTCAAACAGAAAACGAATTTTGTCGATTTTGTCATTTATCCCCTTCTCCCATTGCGCTATTCATATACTGTAATTATGTTAACAATCATCGTTAAAGATGTTGAATGAGATAATAAAAACTTTAAACATCTTTCCTCTCCTCAAAGAAATCAATCCTGGTTTTCGATAACTGTAATGTACAATTAGCCGAAAATGAATTTTAGTGCATACGTCATCTACGAATATTAACTATTGGGGAAAAATTTGTCAAATCTATATTAACTCTAAAAGGACGACCGCTACAGCGCTACATATTGGTAACCTTTCAAATACACTCATTCATAACTTAACCCTATAAACAATTGCGGTGTTAAAGGGTTAAACCATTCTTACTGCTTTGTATTACGTCATATGAACTTTTTAACTTATTCAAATTTTAGCTAAAATAACCGCAATTTTGTGTAAAATGTTTCCTAAAAAAAGTTACGTTAAAAATATCCGCCGAAATTAACGCCCCCTCCCCGTCAGTTAGTAAATTTCTGTTTGAAATTTCTTTGTTAAAAAAAAATAAAATATATATATATATATATATATTTTGCCGTGACTTTATATAAATATAAATAATAAATACAAATAAAAATACAATAAATAAATATAGTATAAATAATACGGTAAACATCTGGAATCACCACATCAAAACATTCCAAGTTTAATCTTCTGCCTCACTCCCTCCCTCAAACCCTTGTTTTTCGTGCCTCCGGATATATATATATATATACACCTTTGGTTAGCTTCCGCCCGAATTGTTCATTCTGACGAAGGTCAAGCTTTTCACTCCACCTTAGACCTACAGTTTAACGTGGAATCCGAACCACGCCCCATCAGCAGCACAGCGTCTTAACTACTGGGCCACCTAGGGTACCCATTTATCTACCAACCACTTTCTTTATTGTGTGGAAGGATGAACAGCTGGGTTTTGCTGCGCGCCGGGTCTCGAACCCGGGGCCGATGGATTCGTAGTCAGCGACGCTAACCACTACACCACCGAGGCGCATTGATATATATATATATATATCGTAAAGAACGACGCTTGTATAGGAGATATTCCGCCCTTGCATGGAGTACGTTTCTCATGTGTGTCGTGGCTCAACCCACATAGCTCTACTTGACCGGGTGGAATCAAAGGTTTTTCGTCTCATTAATTCCCTACCTATTACTGACTGCCCCTTGGGGCATTGGTTTCTGCGAGTATGTAGAAGAATTACGGCATTTGGAAGAGTGAAGTCCATGGTGTAACGGTATCGCGTCTGACCGGCAATCGGAAGATCCCGGGTTCGATTCCCAGGTGGTTACTTCATTTTTTCATTTGTTCCGTTTTCTCTCTCTCGTCTTGCGCGGAATATCTCCTATACAAGCGTCGTTCTTTACGTTATTTATACTGCGTGTTCTTTGCAGTTGAATGTATATAATGTTACGGCATGCGGGAGGTGCCCCCTTGGGGCATTGGTTTCTGCGAGTATGTAGAAGAATTACGGCATTTGGAAGAGTGAAGTCCATGGTGTAATGGTATCGCGTCTGACCGGCAATCGGAAGATCCCGGGTTCGATTCCCAGGTGGTTACTCATTTTTTCATTTGTTCCGTTTTCCTCTCTCTCGTCTTGCGCGGAATATCTCCTATACAAGCGTCGTTCTTTACGTTATTTATACTGCGTGTTCTTTGCAGTTGAATGTATATATATATATATATTAGTAGCGGCAGATATTTTCTGGAGTATTTTCTCGAAAATATTCGAAAAAAAAAAATATAATTCAATAAAAACTCAAACCCTGATGTTATCTAATCAAACCAAGAACTGTGCTTTTGTGCTGGCACCCTGCTTACGCAAACTCTTTCGTCTTTGTCTTTCATGTAGTACTTTTCCTTCCTGCTGGAAGTTTGCTTTCATTCAGCCTGTCCCAAAGAAGGGTGACCGCTCTCAACCCTTCAACTATCGTCCAATTTCTTTAATTTCTTGCCTTTCTTTGAATCTATCCTTAATAGGAAGATTCTTAAACACCTCTCTACTCACAATCTTCTTTCAGATCGTCAGTATGGGTTTCGCAATGAAGCTCTACTAGCGATCTTCTCGCATATCTATCTGACTCTTGCTCATCCTCCTTTCGAGATCTCGGTGAAACCTTTGCTGTTGCCCTTGAGATATCAAAAGCTTTTGATACAGTCTGGCACAAGTCCTTAATTTCCAAATTGCCTTCCTTCCGTTTCTATCCTTCTATCTGTGTCTTCTTCTTTAATTTCCTTTCTGGATGATCTATAGCTGCGGTTGTAGATGGCCACTGTACTCCTGAAGATTTTAATAGTGGTATTCCTCAGAGCTCTGTCCTGTCACCCGCTCTCTTCCTTTTATTAATCAATGATCTTTTAAGGCATACTTCCTGTCCTATCCAATCCTCTGCCGATAATCGCACTCTTCATGTCTCCACCCGATTCATAAAGCGTCTTTCTCCACAGTCACTCCATGCTTCACGTGAGACGGCTATGGCGCACATGACCTCTGATCTTTCTGCTATATCTGATTGGGGCAGAGAAAACCTCGTGGCTTTTAATGCCTCAAAAATCCAGCTCCTTCATCTGTCTACTCGTCACAATCTTCCACACGGCTATCCCTTTACATTCAGTGGTACACAACTCAATCCTTCCTCTTCTCTTAACATTCTTGGTGTTTCTTTTTCTCGTGATCTTTCCTGCAAAGGTCACGTATACTCTCCTTCTAAAACAGCTTTTAATAGGTTAGGTGTGCTGTACCGGCTCCGCAGTTTCTTCACCCTACCGAAATGCTGTCTCTGTACAAGGATCTTGTCCGCCCTTGCATGGAGTACGTTTCTCATGTGTGTCGTGGCTCAACCCACATAGCTCTACTTGACCGGGTGGAATCAAAGGTTTTTCGTCTCATTAATTCCTACCTATTACTGACTGTCTTTAATCCCTCTCTCTTCTCCGCAGTGTTGCCTTACCCTATCTTTACTATCGCTATTATAACGGACACTGCTCTTCTAACTTCATGCCTCCTCTTTCAAGGAGAGCTTGCAGTACAGACTTTCGACACATTCTCATTAATTTTCTGTCCAACATTTTTGTGGGCGCTCGCCCTTGGCCTCTCCTTCTTGTATAAAAAAAACTATTTAGTTAAATCAGGTTTCTCTGATGCGGCCTTTCAAAACATTTTTAGTCTATGATTTTGTTTCTTCAATTCAAGAAATTGTATAGACCCTGTACAAAAGGATCGCATAGCCTATACTGGATCAGAAAGCACAGAATATTTTTCCAGAGCAATATTTATATCCAGTCGGTTTAACTAATTTCCATTTTATTAATGTTGCTGAGAAGCACTGACGGTTCTGACGTCACACCACTTCTGGGCGGATGTCGCCATGTTTGTTCAAGCAACCTATTAAAAATGTCTATTCGTCAGTGTATTTAAATTGCAAAACCAAAGTGAAAGTAATGAAACTTTAGCATTAAATTTATTCGTTTTTACTAGACATGACGAAAAATATGATTGATTACATTGTGTTCACCCTTAGTCACAAACGCATGGACTCGGACATGCAGGACATGGAGGACTCGCCTTCACAATTTGTGCATATGTTTGTTCCACTAGATCTATCTAACTGCAATTTTACTATACAGTTTTACACTGTGCTTGCGTACGTGACACGCACTGTTCAAATTGAATGGCACTCTATCGTCAGCAGTCTTCAACAACTGCTGTCTCTGGACATTACCATCATTTAGTGACACCAGAAAATTTTCACTATCAACAAAAATTGGTCGACAATAATCTTTCTGATGACGCGTCATTTGGACAAGAGAGCTAGGATTAGAAACAGCTGTGCTACAGGCAGTGATGGTCAGTATCTAGATACATGTATCGCCGATACGTATCGATCGATACTTTTGTATCGGTATCGGTATCGCTTTAGCTACTTGACAAAAGTATCGATTTATCGGTATCGCTAAGGTAAATTTTCTTAAATGTATCGAAAAAAATCGATACTTCGATACATCGATACATTAATAAGAATTTTTAAATAGATGTTATAATATGACACTACTGAGTTATATTTATGAATATACGTAAACGGTTGTTTAGTTTGGCTGGTCACATTCACGCTCCAAAAAGGAATAGACTGTCTGACCAGATGTTTAGCCAGCTGGTATTTTTGAAGGGTAATAGTAATTACTTTTAATTGTTAGTGTAATATTTTCAATCATTCATGTATCCTACAAAATTAAAACATACTTTCATTAAATAAAGCAATTGTTTTTATTTACATCTATAAAACCCATTAAAATGTCGTTGATTTTACTTACAGTGCGTACAAATTACTAGTATAAACAATAATATCTAATACCTACATATTAAATGAATAATTATAAAAATGTACCGGCGATGCATGTATCGGTATCGGTATCGCTTAAGACATCTAGAAAGTATCGGCGTATCGGTATCGCCTAAGACGTTCTTCATGTATCGATGTATCGGTATCGCTTTAGCGATTTTCATGTATCGATGCCCATCACTGGCTACAGGAGACTGACCACTTAGAAGTCGAGTTCTGATTGGCTGGTTTTCATGTTTTGGATTTTGGCCTATCTATGAAAATTAGAGTTCTTAAAGTATTTACCTAAATTTAAGCATTGAATTTCGAGTTTTCAACATTTTTACTTTTCTTTTCTAAAATATATGCGGGACACTTCACGAGCAAAGTGGTTTCCATACAACAAGACTGGTCCTTTACATTCACAACACCAACTGGCGTCAAAGTTGCAAATCATTCATGATTAATAATATTTTTTGGTTTTTAGAAATTTTATGTTTGTAGAAGAACTTTTCCAAAATTGGACATTGCGTCCATCTGGCAGTAGCTTTCACAAACTGAACTGTTGCTAGTCTCAAGCTTACCCATTAAAGACAGTTAAACTCAGTGGCCAGGGATTTCCTACATTCTCCTAAACTTTCTTAATGTCCCTCTTAGCGGTAGTGGTCAACGAGTTACGTGCATTGTTTGCCAATTTACTCGTTTTCCAACTATGTCTAGTTGTTTTAAAAATTTTCTAGTTGAAAAAAATGCCATTTAGTTGTTGGTTGGAAATTTAGTTGTACAATATACTGTAATTTTATACTTTGATACTTACACTTTTCCTCTATTTTTTCAATATATCTCTGAACCGTAACAAAACATTTAATTTACTCACATCTGTTTTGTATGTCGCAGCTCAAAGTGAAAATGAAAAGACAAAAACTTTAATTTGTGTCATGATTGTAAAACATAAGTTAAATCTAATAAAATAGTCGTGAAACATTTTTCAGTTATTACGGTAGTGCCATGCATACAACCCATCTTCACCCTCACGGCTTCTCCCCTCGGCCCTCACTCCCTGAAAATTTGAACATCCCCTCTAATTTCAGTTCCTGGGGAAAACTGTCAGTGGCATAATACTATAGAACAAAATACTGTAGTAAATGGATCGTAGCTGAGGGATTTGTATATATATATATATATATATATATATATATATATATATATATATATATATATATATATATCAGCTTTAGCTGCTGAATTTATGTTAACGCAAGAAATAACAGAAAACACAAGAAAAAAACAACTGCCTAGATTTGGTATTCACAAACAACAGTAATCTAATTGATAATGTAGAAATATCCCCAACTATGATATCAGACCACAACATCAGTGAAATAACAACTAATATAAAGGCAACAGGAAAGGAAAGAACACGCACAACAGAAAGAAGCAAATTCGAAATTTTTAATTTGCACTCCAAAGCTATAAACTGGGAAGATGTGACATCCAGCATGGAAGTAAGAGATTGGAAAACCATTTTCGAGGCCAAGACAACGGAGGAGATGCTAATGATGTTAGAGGAGAAGACGTTAGAAATTGTGGTAAAACATGTCCCAAAGATACAACAAAGAGGAAAGAGAAGCAGGTTCGAAAGACAAAAGAAGGCATTGTTCCGAAAGAGAAAAAGAGTGACTGCAAAATTAAGTAATTGTAAAGATAACAACATCAGAAAAATATTAAATGATAAACTACAAAGTATCGATGTCGTCATACATGAACTAATCGAGAAGCATACAGAAAAAGAAGATGACGCTATAGAAGCGATAAAGGCTAACTCAAAGTACTTCTATAATTTCGCAAAAAGAAAGTCGAAAAACCATGCGACTATCGGACCTTTAAAAAATGAGAACAGTGATTTATCTGGTGATCTAACAGAAGTATCTGAAATATTAAGAGCTCAGTACGAATCATCTTTCAGTATCCCCAAAACTGACAAATTGATATGCGATAGAAACGCGTTCTTTGAAGAAGAACCACAAGGGGAAAGTATAACGGATTTCGACTTTACGACGGATGATATTACACAAGCCATAGGGAAACTAAAAACACACTCAGCGGCAGGACCGGATAAATGGAATGACACTGTAAGAGTCCGGTTTTATTTATTTAGACCTTTACAAGTTTACGTAGATAATTAACTATATGCCAGGGTCACCAGCGCCCAAGTACTAGATTGGCATCCGGCACTGCGGCGCAAAGTTAATTTTAATAAATGAAGGAAGGACTGATTATTAAATCAATATGAATTTTTATATTTTATTGACAACAATTAATAAGTATATGCAAAGGGGATTTTTACCCGTAACAACTTTGATGGACTTATAATGGTGAGATTAAATAATGGCCTGTTTGGCTAATATATAACAGTCTGCAAATAATACTGATTATAATAATAAATATGCAATACAAATAATAGTAATAATAGTAGTAATAATAGTAGTAATAATAACAATAATAACTAAAAGATAATATCAATAATAACTAAAAGATAATATCAATAATAACTAAAAGATAATATCAATAATAACTAAAAGATAATATCAATAATAACTAAAAGATAATAGCCACAATGACAACCTTGTCTGCAAAGAGATAGACAAGAATACTGTAAGTGATATTTCAGAGAAAAAGTAATAAAAAATGGCAATAATTAATAATTAAAATACATATAGGTTATATAGGCCCCAGTAACCTGTGGATGATAAATTACAGTTAATTCTGGTTATGGGATTGTGTTAAGTTGAATGGGAAGACTAAAGGAAATATGTAGGCTACAAATGATTAGTAGGCCATCTGCTAAGAAAATAACGTGAAACATAATAGGCTTATAAAGTAAAATATACTATGAAATTTAATAGGCAGGCCTTTGCCTCTTCAACATATTGAGCTGAGGTTAATCTAAAACAAAGACTATGGTAGGCCTCAGTTAGGCTAGTTACAATTTGGCTTAGCCTAGACCTAACTTAGCCTAAGTATTTATTATATGAATCTTACATTACTATTTGTAGTATGAATCTTAGTACTAATTGCAAACGGTATAAGGCGTTAGTATCTGCAGTATGCGGTATTGCATACAGATATGAAATAGTAAAGAATAAATATTATAAATACAAACATACCACAAAGGAACTTTGCTTGCTGGCGGGGTGATTTCGAATAATAATGGTTTTTTTTGGCGTCCTTTGTGTTGTCGTTGCACACAAGTTTGTTTTTACTTAACAATTTTACCAACCAGCCAAAATAATCCTTAAAAGCCCATTCATGTCTAGTCACACCACACTGAATTCTTAAGCATTAAATTTGATCATTGGACATATTTAACTTGTATTTATTTATTTATTTATTTTAGATTTAAATATTTCACTCATGCCAATTTGTGGCAGTTTTCACTAATAAAGAATACTCTTGTGGTGCAAGGCACTACAACACACTGATCAAAAACTGCAAGAATGCAATCGCTGAGCCCATATACTGGATATGGAGACGATCATTAGACACGGGAGAAATACCGGGCATCCTGAAGAGCGCGAACATAGTCCCAATATAGGGTGATCCAGAGAAATGGGACCCAAAAGAAACCCCTGTAACTCTTAAAGTATAAGTCCTTTTATAAAATCATACGCATCATTCGAAAGAGGATAGTTACAAGTTTGTACAGGATTGTATAGGTTTTGACAATACAAGACAAGATAAGATACAAAACAAAATAAAGTGTTAGTTAAAACTAACCCTTCAAGATGACTGCATGGACTGTGGAACAGCTGCGTTTCATAACTGAGCAATACAGGGTGTACATAAAGTCAGGATCTATTTTTGTGAAGCACTTGGAAATTATATGGAATTCAATCATAAAATGATAAAGTGGTAACATTTATTAAATAATTAAGAGTAGGATTCGACGTGACGCCCATCAGTATCCCTGCACAGCTCAAATCGTTCCGCAGCATTTCTAAACACATTCTGGAGCATTTGCGGGGTTATGTTATCTGCAGCAGTTCGTATACGTGTACGTAAGTTTTCAAGACTCGTAATCTTCGTCTGACAGACGTGCGATTTGATAAAGCCCCATGCAAAGAAATCTAAAGGGTTAAATCTGGTGATCTCGCTGGCCAAGGTCTGTTGCTTCCGCGTCCGATCCAGCGATTTGGAAAACGCCCATTTAGATAATCCTGAACAATTTTGGCATGTGACAAGGAGCACCATCATGTTGATAGACGACGGGATAGGATTGTTAGTACCGTCATCTATCAACATGATGGTGCTCCTTGTCACTATGCAACAGACCTTGGCCAGCGAGATCACCAGATTTAACCCCTTTAGATTTCTTTGCATAGGGCTTTATCAAATCGCACGTCTATCAGACGAAGATTACGAGTCTTGAAAACTTACGTACATGTATACGAACTGCTGCAGATAACATAACCCCGCAAATGCTCCAGAATGTGTTTAGAAATGCTGCGGAACGATTTGAGCTGTGCAGGAATACTGATGGGCGTCACGTCGAATCCTACTCTTAATTATTTAATAAATGTTACCACTTTATCATTTTATGATTGAATTCCATATAATTTCCAAGTGCTTCACAAAAATAGATCCTGACTTTATGTACACCCTGTATTATGAGCATGGAAGAAGTGTAGTTTCAGCTCTTAGAAGGTGATTTTGACATCTGAAAATTTGTCTTGAAAGATCTTTGAGCTGAAACTACACTTCTTCCATGCTCATAATATTGCTGTTATGAAACGCAGCTGTTCCACTCCATGCAGTCATCTTGAAGGGTTAGTTTTAACTAACACTTTTATTTTGTTTTGTATCTTATCTTGTCTTGTATTGTCAAAACCTATACAATCCTGTACAAACTTGTAACTATCCTCTTTCGAATGATGCGTATGATTTTATAAAAGGACTTATACTTTAAGAGTTACAGGGGTTTCTTTTGGGTCCCATTTCTCTGGATCACCCTTTATAAAGGAGGAGATCGATCCGAGGCCAAAAAGTATAGGCCAGTATCGTTTACATCTCATCTCACTAAAATATTTGAAAGAATAGTTAGACAGAAAATCTATGACTTTTTGGAAACTCAGAAAAAATTCAATGATAACCAACACGGGTTTTCGGTTAGGCAGATCATGCCTATCACAACTAATGGAACACTACAACACATTATTGATTCACTTGAAAGTAATGAAAACTATGATGTACTATACACAGACTTTGCTAAAGCGTTCGACAAGTGTGACCACGGAATCATAATACATAAACTGAAATATATGGGAATAACAGGAAAAGTAGGGAAATGGATATATAATTTCCTTAGTGAGCGGCGGCAAGTCGTTACAGTACAAGGAGTATCTTCATCAGAATCAGAGGTCCTCAGCTCGGTACCACAAGGAACAGTATTAGCTCCACTACTCTTCATAATCATGCTAACTGACATAGATGAGGACGTTACCAGAAACAGCACAGTAACATCCTTTACGGACGACACAAAGATCAGTAAAAAAATAAGAAACCCAGAAGACATAAGATCTCTACAAACCGACATAAACAGAATCTACAAGTGGACGGAAGACAACAATATGAAGTTTAACACCGAGAAATTTCAGCTATTACGGTACGGAAAAAGAGAAGACCTAAAATCCATGGAATATTATACACCAAATGGACAGGAAATTCAGAGAAATTCCAGAGCAAAAGATTTAGGGATTGTAATGACAGATGATGCGAAATTTGAAACACAAAATAAGATAGCAGTAAACAGAGCAAAGAGAATCACGGGTCAGATATTGAGAACCTTTAAACGAAGGGATAGGAATGTAATGATTCCTCTACTGAAAACCCTGATAATACCCAAATTGGAATACTGCTCAGTCCTAACATCTCGATATAAAAAAGAAGACATTAGACAGCTGGAGGGGATCCAAAGAAGATTCACAGCCAAGATCAATGGGTGCAAAGAACTAAATTACTGGGAAAGGTTACGAGAACTAGACCTATATTCACTGAAAAGGAGAAGAGAGAGATACACCATTATTTACACTTGGAAAATAATGGAGAAACTAGTCCCTAATCTTACTCTGAATCCCATAACTCCCCAAACAACGGTGGAAAGTAGAAGCGGTAGATTGTGTCGTATTCCAAAACTGAAGGCGAGACAGGGAACATCCTTAACCCTGAAAGAAAATAGTTGTGTAGTGAGAGGACCAAAACTGTTTAATCAGTTGCCCAAAGACCTAAGAAACATGAAGGGAGTTGCAGTGGAAATCTTCAAAAGAAGACTAGACGCCTGGCTCAGAACAATCCCCGATGAGCCGGGCGTACCTGGCTATGTGAGGTGGAGAGCGCAAGAATCCAACTCACTACTTCACCAGGCCAACTCGAGAGGAGGGGCGACAAGCTTGACCTTCGCGAAATGAGAAATCATCGCGCGGAACCTTTGTAAGGTTGTAAGGTAAGGTATACCGTATACCTTACCTTATGTTGTTTCGTGCGTTGGTCTCTCTTCACACGGAGGTCAAGCTATATATATATATATATAGGGTAGCCCATAAGACCAAATCATTTATAATTAAAGCGAAAATACAAAAAAAAAAATCAAAGTAAAAAGTTTATAAGTTTACAAATATTTACTGATTATAAAAAAAAATATTTAAATTGTTGATTTTTTTTTAATCCGCTAGATAGATTTTCGCTTTAATTATAACCGACTGGGACTATTATAACCAATTGGTTAGGTTAAGTCATGATATTTTCGTTAGTTTTAACAAAAATATCACAACTTAACCTAACCAATCGTCAAGGGCGTACAGTGACCTCCGTACAGTTGACCAGGGCATTCAGTAACCTCATTAATATCTTATTTCAACAAAATCGGAAAATACATGAAACGGAAAAGATCCAAATGGTGTAAGCTATGATAGGCCTAGTAACATCTTTATAGTGTCATAACTAGGGCAGTCAAAAGTTGACCGAAAAAATTAAGAAAGTTGACCTTACGAATTGAAAAAATTGACTTATAAAGTTGCTTTTACTTTCAATAATAAAAACGATACTTAATTACTTATTCTTGCTCTTCTACATCAGTTGACAATTGTGGTAGTAAATTATGAAGTATTTGCGACATTTTCTGGCAAAAAAATTGCGATCCTTACTTAATAATTTATTAAGCATGGAAAAAGATCTCTCTACAGCGGCAGTGTTGGTTGACATTGCAAAGCTGACCATAAACTGTTGGTGAGATTTCAGGTCTACTGAGGTTAATTATTCACAAAACCATTGTCTTGAGTCTTGTTTCAATGTATTGTTTGACTTAACACATATCTCGCCAAGGTTGATAGAAGAAATGGTTTTATATGCCTTCTCAATGGTGCAATCAGATGCTTCCATCCTAGTCACTAAGCTAGCAATCAAACTATAATTCATTTTGATGACATAGTTGCTTGGCAGTTTTCATTAGCAACACTCTCTTTAGCCTTCTGAACAATGATTCCTTCATCTTCAAAATTTTCCACAATTGTCTTCACATTTGGAAAATTGTCTGCATAATAAAAAACAGCATTCAGCCAGCTTGCCCAACGTGTTACAATCGGTTCTGGAGGAGTTCCTATTTCAGCAAACAATTCTTTCCTTCTTTTGGTTTTAAGAGTAGAAGCCTTGACACATGCAATTAAAGTGTCAACATCACTATAAAATGCTCTTATTTGCATCGCACAATTATGTAACAGATGCGCAAGACACATTACATGGAAAAGTCATGAAAAAATCACAAATCAAAAATGGTAACCAGTAACCACAATACATACGACACAACCACATCCAAAACCAGAACGGACATAACTGAATAAGACAAATACGAGCAGCGAAGTTGCCAGTTAACCAAAAAGATGCCAATTTTTAGTTATTTTAATTATTTATTCCAAAAAATTGACTTTATTTACCTCATTGCTATTTTTTGACCTAACAGTTAAAAGTTGACTTTTGGTTCACCTATTAACTTTGGTAATATACCCCCTACAGATGTTTTTATTGCATTTTCAGTCGTTTCAGCGAAAAGTGCCCCATAGGAAACAATTTGACTTTATTGACTTTTGACCGCCCTAGTCATAACTTTGTTTTTTTCTAATATTTTCAAAATGGTACATAGCTGCTTGCACCATTTTTTCTGCTCTATCGATTGATATATGTTTCGTTACTGTAGCATGTTTCATGACAATGCGGGTGTCTTGTAAAATTTTACCATAATATATATATATATATATATATATATATATATATATATAAGCCGACATATTTTCTGTTCCTCCTTGATAATGTGAATATATCACGAGAGCGCTCGGACTTTGTGTTTCCTTTTCTCTGTGGTTGTTTGCTTATTAATAAGATCACGTATTATTTTGTGATTTTAGTGCATATATATAATATATATATATATATATATCACTACATTAATAATACCTATGTATTACCATTATTCGCAAATATTGATATGCACATTACAATAAATTGTAAACGTAACATACCAATCAAAAGAATTCAATAAATAAATAATTGGTCCCCAACAAGAAACATTTGCATACATACGGTGCAATCGTCGGTGGCTCGGTGCATTCTTGCTCGAGATGCGCAACAGTTTAGAAGTGAATTGTTAATTGTTCTTTATTTTGTTGATATTGTGCTCCTTGGGAGATTTATTGGCTATCATCTTACTGTGATTTCTGAAATAGCATTTACTCGACACATTGTTACAATTTTCCCATACAATTCCATTAATTCATTTGCATTCCAGGAATAAATTTCAAAATACAATCGCAAAAGTACGCGGTGCTTCATTTCTTTCATTGGCACACACACACACACATATATACTGTATATATACCTTTCGTAACCTTTGGTTTGCTTCCGCCCGAATTGTTCATTCTGACGAAGGTCAAGCTTTTCACTCCACCTTAGACATACAGTTTAATATGGATTCCGTTAGGATGGTCCAATGAAAATGAAAAATATATTTCTCATGACATTTGCCCATATTCCACAACCACTAACGATGTTGGAAATAAAAAACTCGATCGATTCGTGTATATTTAGAGGTGGCGCAACTCGAAGCCTCAGTATCATTATACAATATATACGGTATATATACAGTTTGGAGTAGCAAATTTTTTTTCAAATTTGCGCCACTCTTAAATATTAATGGATTTAGGTCAAAATCTAGTCTGAAATCTGGTAATAATCTACTTAAGCTCCCGTCTCTCCGATTTTCATAAATTATACATCGGTAGCTTCGTTTCTTCATCAGGAATGCGATTTAGACAGTCTCTAGTAAGAGAAATGTTTCAAAACCTAACCTAACCTAAAAAAATCTAGAGAGTTTTAACCAAACTTTTCTGGTTAAGTTTGAAGTGCTTTGCACGAATCTGCCATTGGCTTCCTGTGCAAATGCGTAGTTTTTGAGATATCGTAACATAAACATATAAGATATGGTCATGTTATGGAATCTCGTAAACGACGCATTACCATAGGAAACATGCAAAACACCTCAAAATTAACCAGAAAAGTTTGCTCTCGTCATTTTCGTTTAAACTAACGAAAATATCACGACTTAACCTAACCAATCATCAAGGGCGTACAGTTGACCTAACCAAGCATTCAATTAACCTAACCAGCCATTCAGTTGACCTAACCGGGCATTCAATTAACCTAACAGGTTAATATTGGTTATTTTACCTAAATATCTTCTGATCTTTTCGTATCAGGCACTCACTGTCACATTTCGGGCAAGTTATGGATGAGAGAATAACTAATTGATAAAAACATCCAATGCTTTGTCTTCATCTAGGGTACATGACGAATCAAGTCCTCAAAGTCGAAATTACACGAACGGCACGTTATAATTCTATCGCAAACAACACCAAACTGAACCCAATTAAAATTTACACGAATACTAATGTTGTCAATCTGGTGATTTTTTCCTAACTAAAAAAAACACTAGATTTTCATTAAAAATCCTGTAAAACTACAAACTCGCTAGACTTTGTTTTTAAAACTCTCTAGATTCTTTTAGGTTAGGTTAGGTTAGGTTTTGAAGCATTTCCTTTACTAGAGACTGTCTAAATCACATTCCTAATGAAAAAACGAAGCTACCGATGTATAATTTATGAAAATCGGAGAGACGAGAGCTTAAGTAGATTATTACCCTTTTTCCATATGACGAATGAGAAATGCATCAGGAGCTCTTATTTGTGCATTTTTATTTTTTACCATATATGAGTGGCTCACATTAATATATATATATATATATATATATACTCGTACACGATACAACTCAGAATGGTCACCTGAGAAACTTTCATGTTACACAGACTGCGCATGGAACAAGGAACTCTTTTGGGAAAATTAAATCATGACTCAATCATGACTCATTGCTCACGTTGGGCTTCCATCACGAAAAAGAAAAACTTTAGTATTTGTCATTTACCATTATTTATTCAGATTATAGTGGATTTAATTTTCCTAGAAGAGTTCTTTGTTCCATGCATAGTCTGTGTGTAACATTATATATACGAGTATTAGGGATGTACCGAATACTAAAATTCACCGAATACTGAATTTTGGGTGCAAAATTATTCGGCCGAATACCGAATTCCGAATATTAGTTTTATTTGGGTTATTAGGCGTCACTATAAAAATGAAACCTTTATCAGTTTGACACACATAGAATTAAGAGTAAATGTGAGCAAAACGCATGTTTTAGCCACTAAAATTCTGCCAGATTCCCATACACTCATGAAAATTTGCAACTGCATTGACTTCTATATTGCAAGAATGGTCAATAAAGAGCGATCGTGTGCATGCAGTTGTGCACGACAATGGCTGTAATATTATTAAAGCTGTTAGCGTTCTCAAAATTACTCCTGTTGCTCGTGCGAACCATACTTTAGCACTCGCAGTTGATGAAACCCTTTTTAGCCAGAAGTCTGTTTCAGAGATATGTGCAATTGCGCGCCCAATCTGTCGCATTTTAATTACTTCATCTCCAGCCTTTGACAGACTTAAGGAATTCCAGAAGCAACATAATTTACCCGAAAACAAACTTATAAGAGACGTTATCACCCAATAGAACTCTACATTCTATATGCTACAACGACTTCTTCAACGAAAAACTGCGGTTGTTGCATACGCCTCGGACTATGACAAGTATGACATACTGTAGCAACCTTCAATAATCATCAGTGGACTCTAATTCAGTGTGTTGTAAAGCTTCTTAGTCGATGTGAAAAGTTAACGAATTACTTTTTCTCCGATTCTTCTTGTCTTCACATGGTGTCTCCCGATGTAACGAGTCTCGTGTATTTTTCCCTAACATAATTGATGATGTTGGTGTTCATACTCTGAAAAACGATTTAATGAAAATTTACAGAATCGTTTCAGGCAGTGGAAAGCAGACATTATTCGTATGATTTCTCACGTTTTAGATTCTCGTTTCAAATTTGCTCGCATAACAGTGCCTGAGTTTGTAAAAAATGAGGTAATCATTATATCTGCATCACCTAACGCTAGTCCTGCACGTAATATAACCTATGGCGATGAAGCAACTGATTTTGTTTCACAAGAAGATCAAGAACCTTTGAAAAAAGAAGCCGAAGTTAATTTATGGAGTTATCTCGATGAGGTGCCTCCACCTATCAAAAATTGTCAGAAAAGTTATCAAAAAGAATTAGACATCTATTCAAAGGAGCTGCGAGTCAGTCGCGACACGAACCCTCTTGATTGGGGGTCGGCATAATAGTGAAAGATTCCCGATATATATATAACGAGGAGCTAAAACAAACAGAATATTATGTTCTAAATAGGCAGAATATCCAAAGAAACAATAGCAAAAGATTTAGGAGTTATAATGACCGACGATACGAAATTTGAGAGACAAGGCAGAGAGCGATAAAGAAGGCAAAAAGAATTACGAAACAGATACTGGGAACCTTTAAAAAAGTGTACGAGAAAGTAATGTTTTCTTTACTGAAAACAGTGATCATACCAAAATGTGTTGTGTTCCCGAACTAAAGGCCAGACAAAGGACATTCTCAACTCTGAAACTAAATAGGTTTGATTTAACCAGCTACCCAGAGACATCAGAAACACTACAGATATCAAAGTTGAAGTCTTCAAAAGAAGATTAGACACCTGGCTCAGGACGGTCCCGAATGAGCCGAGTGTGCTTGGCTATGTAAGGTGGAGAGCTCAGAGCAGCAGTTCTATCCTGCATCAAGCCAAGTCTAAAGGAGGGGCCACCAGCCTAACTGTATGAAGAGAGGCACGGAACATATGCAAGGTTGCTGCAAGGTATATATATATATATATATATATATATATATATATATATATAGTGATGTAGCGGATGTCATTTTTTTCACATCCGCGGATGCGGATGCGGATGAGGATGTTTGATTTCAACATCCGCGGATGCGGATGTCTACATTTTCGTTATTTTTAGGATATATTCGAGATTTGTTGTGTTTAACGTATATAATAAGTTATTATATAGAGAGAGCTGTAGCTATAATGTAGTATAATTGATTAATTGTACAATAATTGCTGTACTTTTCTCTGAACATATAAAATAATATCAAGCATCTAACTAATATAGAAATCAATTAGTGAATTCGTCTGCAAATAAATTCGTTATATTTTGTTGAGTTTCAGCCACAATTAGAAAACCATAATTGTGTTACCAGGATGCGGGACGTGAACCCAACTCAAATGCACCCCACCGACCTCTTTCCCCTACCTCCACCCTTATAGAAAGAGATCTTTAATTAGCTTGATAACTATTTATATTAAGTTTAAAGTTTTATTAGGCATATTTATAAATGAGTAATTAAAATAAAGTAAACTAAGATGTTCATCGTTTAATGTTCAAACTTAATTATAGGAAGGTTATGCTTAAGGAACATTAACTTTTCTGCCTTTTCTGCTGCCAGTCTGTTTCTCTTTTCATCATATATTAATCCAGCACTGCTAAATAATCTCTCGCTTGGTACGTTTGTTGGAGGACAGGCTAACTTTTCTGCCTTTTCTGCTGCCAGTCTGTTTCTCTTTTCATCATATATTAATCCAGCACTGCTAAATAATCTCTCGCTTGGTACGTTTGTTGGAGGACAGGCTAAATGTTTCCTTGCAAGTTTACTCGAGTATGGATAGATATTCTGCGTATTTTTCCACCAACTAATAGGATTGTCACATGCAGCCAGGCGTTTTTCTTGGTGATAGCTCTCGATCATTTTTACTACATCTTTTGACATCGCGTAGGTCTCGTCATTGCTGCTTGACTCAAGAAACTGAGAGACAGATTCTGTGATAGATTTGCTTGTTGAAGGTGTTGGTTCTGTCACTGAAACTTTTATTCTTTGGTGGGTGGCGAAGCGACAGATTCAAGAGATTGAAGCTCTTCAACTGCTTTGCCAAGTGATGATTTAACTCGTTCTAATGTACTAGGTGAAAATAACTTAGCTTTGTAACGTGGATCTAAGTAGGTTGCAAGAGAGTAACTTCATACAAGAACAGCCTCTCGTCTTGTCGCTTGCATCACTTTTGCGCACAATGAACTAGTTCTATTAATATAGTAGAATTTGATAATTTCCGCTTATTAATGACGTTTTATCTCAACGGTCCACATCCGCACGACATCCGCAGTCCAAAGTGCGGATGCGGACGCAGAAAAATGTGCGGATGTTCCGCGGATGCGGATGTGACCTACATCACTAATATATATATATATATATATATATATATATATATATATATATATATTGACACATATGAGATACTGAGCTCCGATCAATGTGAAATTTATTCGTGGAATGCAAATGGACGGAATTTGGCTGTCGTGTATTAAAAGGTTCTGCAAATTACTGGTAACATTAGATTGACTGTAGCACAATACTCAGTTAGAACTGAGGTAACGAAATACATGCAAAATTAAAATTAAAATAATATCATATTTTAATTGATCATCATAACGTTAGTAATAAAATAATCAGTTGAGGAGGACCAGAAACTGGAACAGCGCTCAGGCCAACTACGCTAACTCCTGAATTATTATTATTAACCACCATCGGGAGTCGAACCACCGACCTCAGTGCATCTTCACTTTGCTCGAAGTGAACTGGCGTTACCCAATGAGGCACCGGCTTCGTTTATCATAAAGTTATTTCCCAAACAAAAATATCCAACGTGAAAATGTCTCCAGAATGCTCGTACGTCGCGTACAATTTTCTTTTAGGGATAAACTAAGCGAGAATATATCGCAAAATGAGGTGAAATCTTAAAAATGGAATTTAGGAAGGAAATTTTTGCATTTCGATATTAAATAAGCGAATATATATTACGTAAAATCTAAAAATATGTTTATTAAATGCTGTAAAGAAATGGAATTTCATAAGGATATTAAAGAATAATATGAAATTGAGTCATTTGAAACTTATAAGTTATTTTAAAAGTTGAAATTGGATTGGGTTGAACTCTCTCTCTCTCTCTCTCATGTGAAGAGACCAACGCACGTAGCTGCTACGAGGTGTGTATGTGTGCATATATATATATATATGTTGTGGACCAGGCATCCGCATCATTTTTAACATCCGCATCCGCACTTTTGACTGCGGATGTTATGCGGATATTACCTCTAATAAATTATGCAATTTACAATTAATTTAGCTTATAAAGTAGCTTATAAGGCCCAGTCATGCACATTTCATGTAAAGTATTAATTATTAATGAACAAACAAATATATAAACCTCAAAATATAAATACGTGGTAACACAGAAAACTGAATGAAACTTATTTCATTGAATTTTCTGTGGCTGAAACTCTTGAGAAAGTTATTATTTTTATCATAATGAAAACATTAATATTAATTTTAATTCTTATGCATTGCCTGCCATAATAGTAATATCACGAAATTTGAAAAAATTATGTCATATATTCATAATTCTACATTATATTGATAGATTAACTAAATATCCGCATCCGCGGATATTGAAATTAAAGATCCGCATCCGCAGATGTTTTAAAACTGACATCCGGTCCACCACTAATATATATATATATATATATATGAGTTGATAGTATATGAGGGGTATATCCCTTATATGTCTCGATATTTACTCCTGGAAAATGTCGTGACCAATGTCGTTACTCCGCTTCCATCGATCAGCGAAGCGACACTTGGTCTGGGTAAAAGCTGGATGAGTGACCATCCTCCGCGTTCAGATGCTGTAGCGATCCGTGATTCGGATTCCACGTAAAGCTGTAGGTCCCCTCCGTCATATGACCTTAGATGTTGCGAAGGAAATTAAACAACCCCCATCAAATGGCATATTTTACTCGTATTTCTCCCATTTCAGGTGCTGATGTATATCGGTATTATGATGTTTCTCGTCTGCCTCATTTTACTGGTCATACTCTGTTCGTCTTATGGCATTTTCAACATATACCCAATGCTGGAAAATACCCGACAAAGACCTCGCTGCGTGTGTCCCATGCCTCCCTTTAAGCCCGGCCTCCCCCACGTAGTATTTCCGTACCCTGAAAAGAAGGAACTCGGACAAACGATTCCTCAGTGTTGCCGACAGCAGGAGAATCAATTAATGGTCCCTCCTCCCTCTATCATAATGAAAGATGACATCATCAACGTCAACAAAAGAGAAATGGTGAATTGTAATGTTAAAAACTGCGTCTGTCTTTTGAGAAGCTTTCAAGTGGGACATGCTGTGGGACATGCTGTGGGAATTGCTGTGGGACACGAAGAAAAAGAAGAAGAATTTAAAGAAGTTCCATTTGTGATAAATAATTCTATACATCACAATTACGGCTGTTCTTTCTGTTACTATGGCAACTGCGATCCACCAATGGGAGGTAGTCATTTTTATCATACGAGAGTTGATCCGCATATCCAGAACAAAGTTTTAACTCACAGCCTGAGCGGAAATAGAGTTTCGTAAGTATTTAATATATATATATATATATATATATATATATATATATATATATATATATATATATATATACACACAGGGTGAATCAAAGTCCTGGCTCGTAGGATAATATCATATAATTAAGTATATATGTTTATTTTGTATTTCGTCACAAACATTATGTACGGTTCACAATTGATAGTTATAAAAGATGTTCAAACTGTGTTCCTCGCATGTGACGACAACACTATATGCGAGATTGTAAGCTGTGATACATTCGTTCAATAGCCTCAGTAGTAATATTCTGGCATTCAGTATAAATAATAAGTAAAAAGCCAAAGCAAATATAATATTAAATTCATAAATTTACTTAAATATATGATACTATGCAATAAGGTAACACTTCTGACTCACCATATATATATATATAATATATATAATATAATATATATATATATATATATATATATTATTTGGGTTATGTGAATCATCAAAGATATAGATATAATTATGATCAAAAACTATTTTTAGATAAGTGAATATAATATTAGAAAAATGAGGCATCAATAAATAAATTAATTTCAAGAGAGAGAGAGAGAGAGAGAGAGAGTGTGTATAAGAATGTTTTTTTAACGGATCCTGAAACGTCTATCAAAATGCAATTATCGTTTCTTTCAGGATTAAACAATACTCTTTGTTGATTTCAAGCATTATTTGCATCGGTACAAAATATATATATATATATATATATATATATATATATATATATAAACGACGTAAGTATAGAGGAGCGTTCTGCCCTCTTAGGACATTGGTTTCTGCCCTATGTAGGAGAATTACGACTTCTGACTGATCGAGGCCTGGGGTGTAGTGGATAGCATATCTGACCGGCAATTGGAAGATCCTGGGTTCGATTCCCGGGCGGGTACCTCATTTTTCATTTGTTCGTTATTTCTCTTCCTCGTGTGCAGAACGCTCCTCTATACTTACGTCGTTTCTATACATTAATATACTGCGTGGTCATTGCAGTTATATATATATATATATATATATATATATATATATATAGGGTGGCGCAAAAGTCGCGCATCATAGGAATTTTCAGTGTTGATTATAATATAATATTTTTTTCTTTTAGGTTGGGGATGGCTGCGAAATTAACAATAGACGAGAGGGTGAGCTTGGTTTTAATGTATGGAATACCAGGTACAACAAATCGATGAATAAGTACAGAATATATATCAGGTCATCCCATAAGTAATGTCGTTTTTTACGATAGATTAAGTTTAAACTAGTTCTACTCGGTTTAAGCATAAATTTTCCGAAGGTTATATCTAAGAGGAGATCTATCGTGTTTCGCTACATATTTTACAGACCTTGACCAGTGAAGACGCGTGTTTTGCTTTATGTGAACCCCTCATAAACATGGCGGTATCAGAAGAGCATATCAGGCATATAATGCTTTACGAGTTCAAAAAAGGGAATAGTGCTACTGAAGCAACGCGAAACATTCAGGACGTTTATGGCAACGATATTCTGCATGTGAGGAAATATCAAAGATGGTTTCAAAAGTTTAGGAATGGTGACTGCTGTTTGACGGATGCAGCACGCTCTGGACGCCCTGCTGAGTTTGATAATGACCTGCTGTTAGCCGCACTTGAAGAAGACTGTTCAACAACTGTCGAAGAATTGGCCCAGAAACTCAATTCATCCCCGTCCACCATCCATCGACATTTGCAACAACTCGGGAAAGTGCCTAAGTTAGGAAAATGGGTGCCACATGAATTGTCAGTCGACAATCTGAGGGTGCGGGTAAACATTAGTACAGCTCTTCATTCCCGTGAACTCCAAGATCCGTTTTTGCACCGTTTAGTGACTGGTGATGAAAAGTGGATACTGTACCAGAATGTTAAGCGCCGTCGACAGTGGGTTCGTGCCGGAGAACCAGCGACACCACAGCCAAAACCAAATCTTCACCCTCGGGGTGTTGCTTAGTGTTTGATGGGATAAGGGTTGTGTAATACACTTTGAAACCTTACCACACAACCAAACAATCACCGCTTAAGTCTACTGTCAACAACTGGATCGATTGAACACTGCACTGAAAGAAAAGAGACCTTCTTTGGTTAATCGGAAAGGAATCGTGTTCCACCACGACAACGCACGTCCTCATACCGCTCGGATCACTTCTGCAAAAATTGAGGAGCTTGGGTGGGAAAAACTTCCACATCCTCCATATTCTCCAGACCTTGCGCCTTCAGATTATCATCTCTTCAGGAGTCTGCAAAACTATCTTGACGAGAAACAGTATACTTCTTTAGATGACCTGCACACCAGTCTTTGTACGTTTTTTGCTCAAAAACCGCCTGAATTTTATAAACATGGCACTGAAAAGCTTGTAGGACGTTAGCAGAGTGTCATTGATTCCGATGGAAAATATATACTAGATTAAAAAGTTTCAGTTGAGTTTTTTTTGTCCTTCAAATTCCAATCTAAAAAACGACATTACTTATGGGATGACCTGATATATATATATATATATATTATATATATATATATATATATATATATATATATATACATTATAACTGCAAACACGCAGTATAATTAACGTAAAGAACGACGCTTTGTATAGGAGAATTAGCCGCGCAAGATGAGAGCGAAAGAACGAAACAAATGAAAAAATGAGGTAACCTCATTTTTTCATTTGTTTCGTTCTTTCGCTCTCATCTTGCGCGGATAATTCTCCTATTACAAAGCGTCGTTCTTTACGTTATATATATATATTATATAAAAAATGAGGAGTCCCGCGTCTTAAGGTACCTAAGCGCCAAATTAAAATTCGTCAGAAATCGCCTCCAAAGTTCAGCAATATTCTGGCAATAGTATCTCTGTTATTAATTGAGCTAGAACGTTCATTTTTGGCTAAATTAGAGTTCTAAGTATGCTAATGAAGATGTTGATGAGTTTTCGGAATAGATTTTCATATTTTATATTTTTTATATATATTTTTTAATTTTTTTATTTTCTTATTATGTCGAATTGGGTGAACTTTTGGCTGGCGATAGAGGTGAAAAAAGTAGTTCGCTTCATAAGGTTTTCAACCATACTTCTAGTGTCGTAAGGTCATTATAACCCAAACCACGCGATAGAGGAAGGGTGAAAATAATGATATCCATCAAAAACACGTTTTCGCCTGTGGTGGCGCTTAGGTACCTTAAGACGCGCGACCCCTCATATATATATATATATATATATATATATATATATATATATATATATATATATATATATATATATATATATATATATATACTGTATATATATATATATATATATATAATGCATTAGGATCAAATTTATAAAATGAGGTAAATATGATGTCAGACCTTATCTACGTTAACATTCTCAAACCAAATGGCCCTATTTTAGGTTTGGTGAAAGGGTTAACTCGCTAATTGCGAAACTAAAAATCAAGCTTTAACAATATGTCGGAACGACATCATTGCCCCAACCTATATTTGTGACTGTGACCTTTGATGCAAGGAACTGATTCTTGCTCGCGACATACTCGTACAGTAGTAAGTCTTATGACGATACAAATGTGTATGAAGTTTCATCAATTTATATTCAGTGATTATTAAAAAGTTATGGCACGGACACGAAAAAGCTTCATTCGACATTTGACCTTTGATACAAAGATCTGATTTTTGCTCGCGACATATCTTCTCGTTGCGAGACATATCAGTGGTGGATCCAGGGGGGGGGTCATTGGGTGCCCGTGAACCCCTCCCGTAACACTTTTTTGAAATTTTTGTAACTCACTTACTCTAGTAACAATAAACAAATTATGTATTTGTGAAAGAGAGACAGATCTTGAAGTTTGAAGTATATAGATGTGAGTAAATCTTGTTGGTGGATTATATTTCCGATCTATGACTAATTGATTACCAACGGCAGCAGTGAACCCCCCCCTGAAAATTTTTTGGATCCGCCCCTGCACATGTACATAAGTTTCATGAACTTACGTTGAGCGGTTCAAAAAATATGGCGAAGACACAAAATTGTGACATTCGGACAGACAGACGGATGAAGTGACAAATGCAATCCAGTGTGGTTACCTCCTTCCGATACTTATTTGGCGGGGCATAAAAATACACAAAATTTACTCTCGTGCACCCGCTATGTTAGTATGCAGTTAAAGATTAATGACGTTTTGGTCCGGATCGTATTGTCAGTTATTTGTGATTGCTCAGCCACGAGCATGTTTTATAGAAAAAGCCACCCTAAAATAGTACTACTATACTACTACTACTAATAATAATAGTGACTTTAATTGGCTTTGGTCAATGTCGCAATTAGACCACTGAATGCAAAGTACAGTAGTAACAGAATGGCGTCTACAAACGTTTGTCACTTTCTCCGGCGACCATTAAAAATTTACCCCTTTACAAAAAAAATTCAGCCTACTTAGCCGATGCCTGTACATTTTTCACTAACGTGTTGGCTTAGAAAATTATGAACTGTCTAATAGAAGACTTTGTTTCATTTCTTCCAGAGGCTGACCAGTTACAGAAAGGAATTTTTTTTTTTTACATCTTAAAGCCCATACTAATTCGTTAGAATTAGAATACAATGGTTCCACTGTCCAACTGCAAAATTTACTACTACTTTTTCATGGGCATGCAAATCAAAGATAGCCTCCATCTAGTTGGTCCACACTTGCATTATAACATAATTTCATACAAACGATTTTGAACAGAAAATTTTAAGTAGTGATACCTAAACATTTACTTTAAGCTCACGAGCCACTTACATTTTGAGGACAGGTTCACAAATTTGGTCTTAATGGTTTTGGATGTGAAGCTCAAAATCTGATGGATGTGGTACTTTTGTAAACTTCTTGTTAACAAGATGTAGATAGATAGAGATAGTGTGTCGTGTTATTCTCTCATGATAGACATTCGTTTCAGTTCCACCATTATGGAGGAGTTTCCCTTACAAAACCAAAGGCATCTTCGTCAGCACAAAGGAGGTAATCGAGGAAGAAGAGGTCAACGACATCACAAGACACAAGAATCGTCCAACCTCTGATATTTAACTTCTTAAAATAAGTTTTTATTTATTTATTTAAAAAATAAATTATATATTATTAATTAATAATAATAATATATTTTTGTTGTAAGTTTGCAACTTTTTCACGAAAATACCAATCAAACTCTTGTTTTTAAAAACTATGTAAATTTATTTATACTTTTGAAAATATATTTTTATTAAAATTATTTTTCAGTTACGCTATTTATTTATACACGCCTATTCCATAAGTTCTGTATGGTATACAAAGGTTCTTTGCTCAGCTAGTTATTATTGCCAGGTGTTTAGTCCTGCTAGTCCATTTTTATTCATTATTTAAAAGTTTATTTCATTTTTTTTTTTACTCATTTGGAGTTCTCAAGTTCGAGAGTACGAGCGATGTTGATAAGAGTAACGCGATAGTTAAGGGAACTGGAAATTAATGTTTAGTTGAGGCCTACTAAGAGACAAACGCAATCGAAAGCCACTTGAGAAGGAAATAAATCCCATCACGTTCTGTAACTCCTTTTACCATGACATAACATGACCAAACGTTCAAGTTTTGAACTGAAGCTTACCAGTCGTATCAAAAAAAGATTTGAACTCTTCTTAGCAGGTCTATAACTACTCTCAATTTCACGTTAAGCATTTGTGCCTTAAATTTATAACGTGTTTATAACAACAGAAGTAACAACACAGTAAAGTTGTAAAATCAAAGGAAAGTTCTATATACGTTAGGGAAAAAAAAGAGCTTCGTATTGTGTAATCCTCAATAGACAAATCTGATAAAAGTAATGTTTGGTGTAATGTGGCTCACCCGCATGAACTCCGGCATACAAGAGAGTTGTTTTTAAGAGCCACTCTAAATGCAAAATCACTACTTTATTTTTTCAAAAGATCATCTCCACAAGCAATTCTGTCATTAAGAAATAAAATATTTGTGGTGCCAAGCAACACAAAAAGTCTCTTAGAAAAAGTATATTTTATCATTGCAATCAATCGGTTCCGTGACTTGAAACCTGTAATTCCAAGAGCAGCGTCGTTGCCTCGTTTAACGGCACTGTTCATGAAGCGATTTCGTTCGAAGAGTCTCGCTTGCAAAGATGATGAAAGCAACATAAATCTTGCATTGTTAACTGCAACGTGTCTTCAGACGTGTCTAGAACAAACTTTGTCTCTTCTCTTTGATATGCGTTACCCAACTGAACTCAACGGAAAAGACCGAAAGATGATATGTCGCTGCGGTGTGTGGCCTCCAAAATAGACGACGGATACATCGAAAGATAAAGTGGGAGAAAATATGAAGTAAAGAGGAATGTCCAGAAGGATGAGATTCAATTACGAAATGAACGTGTCTTCTCGGTACATGGAAATTCACCGAGGACATAACCCGATTACTTATAGATTTTTCAGCGTTGTATATATATCGCCATGAAATTCACCGTGCGAAAATTCATCACCGTCAGTATCTTAAAAAAACAAATACTTCCGAGAATACTCGTAAATACTCGAGCATTCGAATTAGTTGTAGCTCTAATCTTAAAACGGGATTACGACATCTGATTGACTCGACATTCTATCGACAAGCATATTGTAGGGTACATTAGGGTTAAGTTAAGACTTCGATTACGTGAAAAAAAAAAAAAATTATATATATATATATATCATCCCGTGGCTCGTCAGTTAAGGTTGCTTGTCTTTTCTGTATCTTACGTGACGACGACGACGACGATAATAATGATGATGGTGGATGTCTGTTCTATGTTCGTTCTACACCAGATTTAATATACACATTAAGGGAGAACCAGGGAAGATTTTAGTAACACACTCACCCCTCCCAGTTCGGTAAATATGCAGCAAATAGCCCCACCTCGACTTTTGGTACGACGAAAGTTAGTTATTAGGGCGTTTTCATGTGCTTTCCTCAGAAATGCCACTCATTTGTCTCGCATTTAATTGAAAGTACGAAAAAAAAGTTTTTTTTGTCGTTTTATTTTCAAGGAAACACGGGGCAAATGAGTAGCATTTCTGAATAAAGCACATGAAAACACACCCTAATAACTAAATTTCACTACCGTTATTGCTAACCTAACCTAAATGAAGAGATTTCGAAAAAAAAAATCGTTAAACTAACGAAAATATCATGACAACCTAACCAATCGTCAAGGGTGTACATTGTACAGTTGACCTAACCGGGCATTCAGTTGACCTAACTGGGCATTCAGTTGACCTAACCGGCCATTCAGTTAACCTAACTTTGATATACTGTACCTAACCAATCATCATACTACCGAATGCTAACATCAAAAATTATGAACTCGAGGTGGGGCTATTTTGCGGCGCTAACTGTAGGTATTGCTCACAGTAGGATTGGGAAAAATGTTTTCGGAGGAAAACGCTCATGAAAGCTAGATTAACACTTGCCGGAATGTGTGACTTCGCTAGCCACGTGCCCTTGAAGAGAGATATTGAGCCCGTAAATTTGCACGGAAACAAACTCTTCTGCTTGTTTTTTGGAAATTTGCGTTTACACACGAAAACGTCTCGGTCACTACGGAAATAAAGGGGTTGGGAACACACTGGACGGTTTCGCGTACGGGGAACGACACCGTGTTCTTGAAAAATGTGAATCGTCTAAAATTTTCAACACTTCAACGTAGCCTAGGTCACAACTTCCACAAATCACACCGTACATGTTTACGCGACAAAAATTAAAAAAGAAAGAAAGACCTCAGCTGTATTAAAGGCCGAGGTTAAAAAATCAATAACTTCGTTAATTTTGAATTGCGGGGAGTCTGGCTTTCAACAAATTTATTCTATTGCTGTATACTACCGAATGCTAACATCAAAAATTATGAACTCGAGGTGGGGCTATTTGCTGTATATTAACCATTTCCCCACTAAGTTGTGTTTCGGGAGGTTTATATATTTCCCAAAAGTATTGGGACAAGCTCCTGTCAATACTTGATTGCTCCAGGTATAAATTGACCTATAAAGAGCAGCATTGTAATCCACAGGCATAGTACGCCAGTTTGCTACCTGTTTCAGTCAGAATTTAAATATGGTCCGTGGACCAGAGCTGATGGAATTCGAACGTGGCTAGTTAGTTGGAGGTCGTATCGCATGTATGACTGTTTGTACAAATGCAGTGTCTGAGATTTTAAAGTTCAAGTCAACTGGAGGGAATGTTGAGCCCAGACCAGAAAGGTCCAAAATTATAACAAACCGTGCATGTGGTGATGAAAGGCTGGACTTTGTCAGAATTCATCACCCAGGATGTCAATGAGTGTACGCAGGTCTTTCGAAAAGTGTTTACTGTACGTAAACTGCAGAAGAATTCAATGGAAGAGCTCTGAATACAAAGCGACGACTAAAATTGTGAAAACTGAGAACATTGTATGATAAGAAAGAGATAAATATAGAGGGCTTCAACTTACTAAGAGCGGACAGAACGACGAGACGGAAAGGTGGCTGTGCTATATATGTACAGGAAGGTCATATGACAGAGACGATAATAAGTAAATCAAACAGCTATGTGGAACTCCTAGCAGTGAAAATAGAAAAACTAAACTTGATAGTAATAGTCATCTATAGACCTCCAAGCACCCCAACCGAAAAATTCTCGGAGGCCATTGATACATTAGAAAGCTAATAAAGGCCATAAACCCTCCATCCCCCAATATAATGATCTGCGGAGACTTTAACTTCCCATTTATAAAATACAAAAAGGTGAATAGGAATATATATATTCACCAGGACAAGGGGGGCACAAGAGAAGATCAGGAACAAGCAAAAATGTTGATGGCTCTCACAAACGAGTTTATGCTGACACAGGAGATAACAGAAAATACCAGAAAAAATAACTGCCTGGATCTGGTATTCACGAATAACACGAACTTGATTGCTGATATAAAAATAACCCCAACCATTATCTCAGACCACAACTTAATCGAGATATCAACAAATATGATGGCAGCATTAGAAGACAATACACATATTGTGGAAAGAAGTAAATTCGGGGCCTTTAACTTAAACTCGAAGACTATAAATTGGGAAGCAATCAGATCGCACATGGCCCAAATAGAATGGAGAACAATTTTCGAGAATAAAACAACTGAAGAAA
This sequence comes from Bathynomus jamesi, assembly GCA_023014485.1. Taxonomy (NCBI): domain Eukaryota; kingdom Metazoa; phylum Arthropoda; class Malacostraca; order Isopoda; family Cirolanidae; genus Bathynomus; species Bathynomus jamesi. The sequence goes on from JAJOZX010007386.1 coordinate 154,713, forward strand.
TGCTAACAACTTTGGAGGAAAAAACGCTGAGAATTTTAGAAAAATATGCTCCGAAATCACAGCCAAAAGGAAAGAGGAGCTGGCTAGAAAGGCAAAAGAGAAGACTATTCCGCAAAAGAAAGAGAGTGGAGGCGAAGTTAGGAAACTGCGGAGATAATGGCAGGAAAATAAAAGAAAAACTGGAGGGTATCGATAGGGAAATACAAGCCCTGATTAAGGACCATACAGAGAGGGAAGAGGAAAAGGCGGTAGAAGCAATAAAGGAAAATCCAAAATACTTCTATAGCTATGCAAAAAGGAAAACAAAAACGCGCGCCGCTATTGGGCCCTTAAGGACGGGAAATAATGAACTAACCGACGATCCAAAAGAAATATCTGATACATTGAGAGCTCAATATGAATCAGTTTTCAGTACCCCAAAAAGTGACAAAGCGATACCTGACATAAATGCATTCTTTGGAGAGGAATTGCAAGGAGAGTATATAACAGAATTTGAGTTTACACCAGAAGATGTACCGAGAGCTATAGAACAAATGAAACTACATTCAGCTGCAGGTCCGGACAATTGGAACGCATTATTGATTAAAAACTGTAAAAATGAAATAGCTACACCTTTATACTGGATATGGAGAAGATCCCTAGACACTGGGGAAAAGAGCAAACATTGTCCCTATATATAAAGGAGGGGACAGATCTCAAGCAAAGAACTATAGACCAGTGTCATTGACGTCCCACCTCACCAAAGTATTTGAAAGAATAGTTAGAGAAAAATTTATGATTTCCTGGAGACGGGAAAGATTCAACGAAAATCAGCATGGATTCCGATCAGGTAGATCATGCCTATCACAACTAATAGAGCACTACAACAATATCCTAGATGCATTGGAAGGCAATGACAACTACGATGCTATATACACAGATTTTGCTAAAGCTTTCGATAAATGTGACCATGGTATTATAGCACATAAAATTAAAGACATGGGAATAACAGGCAAAGTGGGAAAATGGATCTACAACTTCCTTAGTGATCGTCTGCAGGTCGTCAAAATTCAAGGTATATCATCAGAATCGGAAGTACGCAGCTCAGTACCACAAGGGACAGTACTGGCCCCACTCCTGTTCATTATCATGCTAACAGACATAGACAGCGGAGTAAACAGCAATAGTATAGTAACATCCTTTGCAGACGATACAAAGATCAGCAGAAAAATCAGCGATGTACATGACGTGGAGGCCTTGCAGAGGGACACGAACAAAATATACAAATGGTCAGAAGACAACATGTCATTCAACGCCGAGAAATTTCAGCTCTTGAGATATGGTAGAAAAGAAGAACTTAAACAAACTGCATATTATGCTCCAGATAGACAGGACATTCAGAGAAGCATGAAAGCGATTGATCTCGGGATAATTAATGACAGATGATGCGAAATTCGAAACACAAAATCAGATAGCGATAAATAAAGCAAAGAGAGTCGCCGGACAGGTTCTAAGAACGTTCAAGAGAAGGGACAGGACAGTAATGATTCCCCTGCTAAAAACACTGATACCAAAACTTGAATACTGCTCAGTTTTGACGTCCCCATATAAAAAGGAAGAAACTAATAAACTAGAAGAAACGCAAAGGCATTTCACAGCCAAGATTGATGGCTGCAAAGAACTCAACTACTGGGAAAGACTACGTAAACTAAATCTGTACTCACTGGAAAGAAGAAGAGAGAGGTACATCATAATCTACATATGGAAAATGATCGAAAAACTGGTACCAAACCTAAAACTAAACCCAATTACCATTCAAACAACACTGGAAAATAGGAAAGGCAGAATGTGTAGGGTTCCCAAATTAAAAGCACGACAAGGGACCTCCTCAACCCTGAAGGAAAATAGCTTGGTTGTCAGGGGCCCAAGACTTTTCAACCAGCTTCCTAAGGACCTCAGAAACGTAACGGGGGTCAAAGTTGAAGTCTTCAAGAAAAGACTGGATGCCTGGCTCAGGACAGTACCAGATGAGCCGGGCGTGCCTGGCTATGTACGGTGGAGAGCGCAAGAAAGCAACTCGCTCCTCCACCAGGCCAGACCTAGAGGCGGGGCCACCAGCTTGACCTCCGTGTGAAGAGAGACCAACACACGAAACAACATAAGGTAAGGTTAAATTGGTGCAATGCTTCTCGAACTGTGAAAATTGAAGAGAGTCCCACTACACACTGTTTGCATCCGATGGTAGAATGTGAGTGTGGTGACAGCATGAAGAACGCTCCGACAATTAGTATATTGTTCAGATGGACCCATACCCATCTGATCGAAAGGACAGAACATCGCCCTACTGAAAAACTAAATTAACCTAACCTATGTCACGCTAAGCCACAATAACCTGTAGATTTTGTCACGTCGATCAGATGTCGTTAGCAGGGGCGCACCGTTAAGTGTGGAAGTCGTAGTGAGTGTGTGTGGGCATATTTGTCACAGTTTGGACTAAGGTCTTGAGTTTGTGAATAGTACGATAACTGCAATGGTGTGTTATGACATTTAAGACAATGCCAGCACCAATAGAATTTTATGGTGGTGGCCCCTACCTATACTATCGCGATAACTATCTCAAGCCGATAAAATACTATGGAATGAACAGAGGGGTGCGTCAGGAACAGCCCAGAGAAACAAACTCTTCTCATCGCAGTGGAACACGCACTGTAGCAAGAGTGGGGGCAACATCCCTCTGAAACCTAACAAAAAGTGGAGGAGTGTCGTCAAGGTCAAAGTAGTACATCATAATTATGAAATACAGTGGGAACAGCCAGCTTTTTATTTGTTGTTCCAATAACTTTTGTAGTATATATACAAGCATCGGTGCTTAAAATTTCACCGAATATTTTTTTTACGCGGTATTTAAACGCAATCTCATACTGTCAATGATGATGATAATTATTGGTTTTGTTTAACCTCCTTCGCAACATCTAAGGTCATATGACGGAGGGGGACCTACAGCTTTACGTGGAATCTGAACCACGAGTTGCTACATAGTCTGGACGCAGCGGACGGTCTCCCATCTACTACTATCCGACCCAATGTTGCTTAATTTCGCTAATCAACGGGAAGCGGTGTTACTACATTGGCTACGACGTAGTCAAAACTTACTAATTAGTACATCTAAGATTTGCGATAATTAATATACGCCTTCAGTAAGGACCTACAAAAATAGGTTGGTTATCCATAAAGTCTCGGCGTAAGAGGAATTTCGTCAGTTACACAACGAACACCACCTTACAGATCTTGCATTTGGAAAATAAGGTTTTCCATTGATATCACAATTTCTATTATCACAACACATGGCGCTTTCTAGTCAATCTCTGTGCCACCATGCAATTTTCCTTAAAAACCGGAATAAATTAGTAGGAAATGCAAATATCTTCTTCCTCGTCATAATAAAATACAAGTAATTCTAACCAACAGTGACGCTGCGCTCAGATCTGCCACTGTTCTTAACTTAAGAGTTATGGATGAGAATAGAAAAGCATTTGTTTAGACTTACTCCAAAGCCTAGCTGTATTTATTGAGACTACGCTTCGACAATATTTCATCCACTTCTATGAAATCAAGAAAAAGGCAGGCAGTAAGTTTACAAAACGTAGCACATGCAAGGCAAAAAGGCAAAGCAGCAGGTGGGGAGCGGACCACCATTTTTCCCACGGTGGTGTGGACTGAATCTACCCTACGACACAATAATATACTTCCAACACAATTTGAACAGTCTTCAGAAAAACCACAAGACTAGAGTCGATGAAAAGTACGACGAAAAGACGAATTACAAACCCAGTGGAACACCAGCCTAAACAACGAGTGGACAACCGGAAACAACTCTCCTTTCCTCGTACCCTCGTTGTGAAGTTCACCCTTTCCGGCTTAGTCAATGCAACAAAGATCCCTTAAGAACAGGGCAGACCTCTTTGGTCTAGTTATCGATAATGTTATCTATAATTAATTTTCTAGTTATTGATAATGTCAATGTTAATTCTAGGTCCCTACTTTTCTTCTGCTGTGATTACTTTGCCTAAATTCTAACCTCTATGAAAGATGATCTCGTGCGCTTTATCTTATACTGCGTAGTTATTTACTTATTGCAAGGCGTCGGTAATTTATAACCAATATATGCATTTTCATATTGATATATTACTCTTAATTTGTAATAGGAGAAACAAAGTGGTAGCTGTTGCTTTTATTTCTCTTTACAAAAATAGTGGGATTAAAATAGTGGCAAATTAATTTTTTTAATATACAAAAGTTTAAATTTTTAAAAATAAAAAAAAAATAAAGATTTTAATAATTAAGTAATAAATAAGCGTCCTTGATCAATTATACGAGTACCTGTAGAGGGACATGTCCGAGTGACTATCTCGAAGTTCTTCCACCGCAAATATTCTATTACCCGTAATTACCCTTCGTAACGAGGAAAGGTGCGACCACCTTTCCTCATTAGTTCCTTAACCCTTTAACACCGGGTATGGATGTGATCGTTAACCCCACTGTGCGCAAAAAAAAAAAAAAAAAAAAAAAAAAAAATTGCATAGATGTTGACCGTCGTTTGCGGTAAAACCTAAAACATCAATTGGTGTTGACCGGCGTTCTCTAAGATAACATCAATAGATGTCGACTGGCGTTTAAGGGTTAATGGGAACTGTGGGCTTGTCATGACGAAAATATTTTTAAGTCTCAAAATACGAAGAATACTGAACACTTTGATTAGTTAATGTATATATTAAAAATTATATTCTTGCATTACATTTAAATTGTGATTGTAAACGTTTATTAATTCAAATTAATTCTTCATAATAAAGATAAAGTTAACAGAGTATTAAGAATAAATTTGGAAAAGGGAGTACAGACCCAAATAAGTTCACGACCTTTTTCCAAGATACCTCATATAATATATCATTGACTAGAACAGTGGTTCCTAACCTAGGGATAAATTACCCCACTGGTGTAATGACACGCGATCCAGAAATTATACTCGAAAAAATAATACTGTGATAATCCGGAAGTTCTAAAAAATAATATCTAATGATTGGGGTAATGGAGCTGGATTAGAAGTGGGTTTTGGGGAACCATACAAAAAAGGTTGGGAACCACTGGGCTAGAATTTGAAAAGGGACGGTTATCTTCCACAAAAAATGTAATAATGTAACGTACAGTACTTTGGTATTCGGCAGAAATTAGATACAAAATTGTTCGCGTTAGTAATACATGCTGAAGTATGACAAGTTCAATTAAGATAAAAATACAATTATGTCATAGGTAACAGCTATTATACGAGTATATTACTAAAATCCTCTATTCTTTAACTGAAGAACTTCTGGATATGATACTGATGAACTTAATACCTGTGGCAAACAAAAGGGTAAAGACAGTAGCGATGAGGGGGTGCAATAGGGTCCTATATACGACCAAATATTTTGTATTGATTCAAGCAGCAAGTTTATTCAACGAAGTATCATCAATTGTAGCTGTAATCTATAACAAACACTATTTGCCGCCACGGGTTAAAGGCAAATTTTTATAGCTATAAAACATTACACACTGAATTCCTAATAAAAACAAAAAGACAAACAGCTTAAAAAAGATCTTTCAATCGCATTTACCGTATGGACGTCACTGTAAAAACTGACATCAAGTGTACAAAATTCAGCTACTCATCTTCTTCTGTACTCTCACTCTCTGTTTCACTCTCACCTTCTCCAACCCCTCCAAATACTTCCTCCCCCCTCCCAACCCTCTGTCCTCTTTTAAGGACCCCCGAGGCCAAGACTGAGGGCAGGCCAGAAAGTGAAATTTCCCTAGTGATGTCCTCCGAGTCTTCCCTCCTCCTGGCAAACCCACAAGAACTCCAGTCAAGAACTCTCTCATCCTCTTCATCCGAATCTCCGCAGGAAAAACACTCGCTTTTCGCTTTCAGGCATTGTATTTGAGGGCCACCGTCCAATTGCTGGGAGGATGAAGTCACTTTGGAGAAAAGGGGAAGGCATGGAGCATCTTTATCTCCTTCAGGAATTGTCCGATTAGCTTCTGCACTTTTTGCCAAGTCAAAGGTCGGGGAGGAAATGCTTCGTTGAAAATCAGGCAAAATAGCTTCGGTTATGTCCAAAAAAGAAGTATTTTCATTCAATAAAGATTTTTTTGCTGCAATACTTGATTTATTTTCATCTTCATCTTGACATAAATTACGACTCTTGAACGAATCTCTTGACTCCGAACGCGGATCTACTGAACCAAAATCTTCACAATTTGTTTCTAATCCAATTTGGCAATCATGATTTGAATCGGAAGTCAAAGACACGGTATCGTCACCCAGCGAGTTCCTGGTAACACGCGCAAACTCTCTGAATGAAAGCACAGGTAATTTAAACTTTTTTCTCTTTGCTAAGAAATCATCACGAAGTTCTTCCTTTTCAGATTCACTATCATTATCATAATCATCATCACTTTCACCTTTTCTCCTCGCTTCATCTTCGTCTAACTCCTTTTTCACTTTCTTATAAAGCAATAACCTTTCTTCTTCACTATCGTCTTCATTATCCAAATCGAGGTTTGAACACGATTCAGCGTTACAGAATTTGTCGACGTGATTTGCATCTTTTCCCTAAGAAAGAAAAAATAATTATAAAGTACACAATCATTATGAAGTGATAAACTACCAAGTCTAAAAGTTGCTTTTACTGCGTTGCATACCCTCAACTTTACTGATTTTATTCTAGTTAATGCCACACGATTTTATTCAATCTTAAAGGGTAAACTTCAATGCAATAAATGGGTTAATGTGGTATTTCAATTCTCCAAATACATTAATTTTATTTAGCACTCACCCTATGTACATTTTCATTTCCAGAAGCCTTAGGGAAGGCTTCATCCTCCGACAAGATTAACGGTACACTTTCCTCAATGAGCGAATTCCCTAAAATGGGGTTGCATCCCAGAACGGGTGAGCTTACCCCAGAATCACCAGAAATTGGAGTGGTTTCAGAAGGTGACAGTTCCTCTCCCTTCCCATTCATTCTCATTCTCCTTAAAGCCTCGCTCTCTCTCTCCTGCCACATTTCCCTTCGCTTCTGGAGGATTGGTTGAATCTCTTGCAATACTCTTCTGCATCGAACTCTCTGCTTTTTCTTCATATGTTTCTCAGCTTTAAGGCTCTGAAGCCACGTTCCATCTTCATCAATCTTCGTATCATTCGCTTTATTATAATCAACGATGGCTTCAAAAACTTCATCTTCAATGACAGGGTCTTTCAACCCATAAATTTGTGTAGGAACAACATTTGACAGTTGCAGAATCTGTTCCCGAGTTTCTGACTTTTTAATTTCACCATTAAATACAGACCAGCTACTATCATCACACTTTCGGCCAAACAGATTTTCAGTTCTCTCTAAAACCTCTTCTAAACATGCATTGCACGAGAGAATTTCATTTTTAATATCATCACAGCCTTTCTGTACGAGTTCATACAAAAGATCTGAATTTTCTTTCTCGTAACTTTCTGCTAGTCTCTCTTTAAGGTAGACTCCTGAATATGCCAATATTCTACAATGAACAGACAAGACATCTACGGCTCCTTTTACATCTGACTTTAATTTCTCATAACTTTTCAGAACTTTTATCTCAGTGAAGTTTGGTTCCTCCTTGAGCCAAAACTTTTGGAATAAATTAAGTGTTCTTTCTAATAATTTAATTTTATTTTTAATGTAACTGCATTTCTCTTTAGGAATAAACTTAAAGACAGAAGTATTCATTGAGAACTCGAAACATAAAAAAAGTTCCGTTAAAAAGGCGGAACTTTGTACTGCTGTAATATTTCTTTTTGTCTAGAAGAATAAAAAAAATTAAAAATGTACTACGTACAAAAATGAGCCACAGAATTTATGAAAATTTTTATTATTAAACGGAGAGAGAGACAATCTTACCTTCAAAATAGGATAATAGTTGTTTTCATCTTCATTTTGAGTTGTTTTAAAGTCAAATTTTTTAGAAAATATAGACTGGATATGACCCAAATGGCAGTGCTCAGAATTTACTAACTGAACATGACCCAATTTCAAGATGGAGGTGAGCGAGTCTAAAAGATGATAAACACCTTCACACAAACTGGTTTCATGGCAACATTCATACATGTCCAATACTCCAGTTTTTCTGTTTAAAAAGGTAATACAGGTGATACTACTGACATTAACTAGTACTAGTACTACTAAATAATAATAATAATAATAATAAGTTAGTATACAGGGTGGTCCGAAAGTGACAATAGGATTGGCTTTGTTCTAAATCACCTTGTAATATAGCATATCTGAAGCTTTAAATGGACTATGTCATCACCATTGTCGTAACACCATTTCCCATTTATCAGCGAAGTTCAGTGACATTGGGTTGGATAGTAGTTGGATGGCAGACCATCCTCCGCATTCAGACTATGTAGCAACCTGTGGTTCAGATCCTACGTAAAGTTGCAAGTCTTCTGTCATATGATCTTAGTTAGATGTTGCAAAGGATGTTAAACAATCCCATCATTACAGTTACTAAAGGTTTAAACCTGTTAATGCGCATAATGAAACCTATATATACAGAAATTGTTGGTAATTGAAGTTTAATAAATATATTTCACCTGATCTCACATAGCTTCTGAAACACCCTCTGCTACTATACAATACTACTGACACACTTAAGAATAGCTCATTTAACTCTTATTTCATAACCTTGGTATAATACAGGATGTTTATAAAGTCCCTATCTATTTCAGTGAAAATGTAGCAAAAAGGGGTAAAATTCAATAACAATATAATAGAAGACATACATTTAATGAATACCTAAGCATATGATTCTACATGAGCACCATCAGTATCTCTACAGAGTTCGAATCTGTCAGCAGCATTGCAGAACACATTTTGGAGCATGGCAGGGGTTATTTTTCTAACTGCTGTTACGATACGAGCACGTAAATGTCCCAGCTTCATTCAGATGGCATTTTAAACACAGTCATCTTTCAACAAGATGGGGCACCTTGTCATTACGCAAACATTGTTTGGGAGTACCTAAATGAACAATTTCCAAATTGGCAGATTGGATGTGGAGGCAACAGGCCCTGGGTGACTTGATCTCCTGGCCTAACGCCCTTGGATTTCTTTGCATGGGGCTTTATCAAATCAAATGTCTATCAAATGAGGGTTACAGATCTGCAAGATTTACATGCTCGTATCATAACAGCAGCTACAAAAATAACCCCTGTCATGCTTCAAAATGTGTTCTGCAATGCTGCTAACAGATTCGAACTCTAGAGATACTGATGGTGCTCATGTAGAATCATATACTTAAGTATTCATTAAATGTATGCCTCCTATTATATTGTTATTGAATTTTACCCTTTTTGCTATGTTTTCATTGAAATAGATAGGGACTTTATAAACACCCTGTATATGCTTAATATAATTTACCATAGTTATGAAATAAGGAATACAAATACAAACCAAATGAAATCAATAATAATAATAATAATATTGGAAATTACGTTTCTGCCAATAGTGTCATTTCAATAATAATATCAGTATAAATTTAGACAAAGTTCCTCAAAAAAGCCCTTTACCAAAAATGTAAGAATCGGCTGTTTGTTTACTTATCAAGAAAACAAATGGCCCGTCTAGGTAGTCCAAAGGCTTACAACCTTAATTCAACCTACCTAATCCGAGCTCTTTTTCAATACTGTAGTGAAAATTTTACTGCATGTTCAAACCTAATTTCTGCTTCTTTATAAATTAAGGTTAGCATTATTATTTATACTTACTGATTTAATCCTTTCTTAATTATGTTTATTTCATTTAAAAACTTTAGACACTTTTTAGATGTTTGGTTTGTTTTCTCCATGATGTATAAAATTTCATCCACTTTACTCAGAGATGACTTGAATTTATTAAGATAAGAATATCTGTCAAAAAGAAAAAAAAAAGTGATTCAAATATTTGTAAGTCAATACAAATATTCATCATAAGAATTAAAATATATTTGAAATAATGCCATTACATAGATGTTAAACTACAATAAAGTCAATTTCATAGATGCAAGTCTGCTTACCTGAAGTAAAAAATAAAAAGGAAAGCTATGAAGGTTATACAGAGGCAGTGTGTCACATCAAAATCCCAAACCAATTTCAGCGATAATATTAAAACTGCAACAGAACACCTGACAAAAATACAATTTAAACAATTTCTACAATACTGTTAATCCTTTCATGCCTGATTTTCATTTACTTTTCATGCCAAAAAAAGAACTAGTGTTATATCTCCAGAATGACTAAAATCTCCTAAAATTTGATGGTCTCATTTGCACCCACACAGCATGAAAGGGTTAAGATTAACTTAAGGAATCTGTACAAGTCTGAATCATTATAAAAGTTTTTAATCAAGAGCTTACCAAACCATTGTTGTCAGAGATGAAAGTTTATAAAAATTAAGGGTAGGAGTATCTCTGAACCTTCCATCTGTTTTACTTTTGTGAATAATGTCAGGATCAGAAGCGAGTTGTTCAATTGAAGGAGACAATGTTTCTAAAATCAACAAATCTTCTTCCTCCAACAATTTTGTTAACATTATTCTTGAGGTCAGTGAATTTAGAAAGACATCTTCAACCTTTTAAGAAAAAATATCAAACATGATGACCAACTGTAATAACTAAAAATAGACTTATAAAACAAATGAGGTGCTCAATAAAGCAGGGCTACACTTTGGCCATGTCACATCATCACTTCACATTAAATCATTGATGTTAAGCAATATTGGGTCCATGAGTGAATGAGTGATTGCCCTCAGTGTTCAGATGATGTAGGGACTTGGAAATGGTTTAGATTCCACATAAAGCCATCTGGTACTTTTCATCACATGACCTTTGCCATTATGAAGGAGGTTCAACAACCCCAAACATTATTATTATTATCAATAAAACAGGGTATCAACAACAGTGAAAAACAAAATATAGGACTAAGTGTCAGTCTTAAGCCTTTTTCATCTGAATAGTAAATCTTGAACCTATGTGTATAAAGTACAATCATTATGCTACAAAATGCAATGGTCCCCTTTTCAGTTAACTTTAAATCACTTAGCTACAGAATTCAGATGGTAGATTTACAAACATTAATTTCATAAATTATTTCAAATTTAAAGCCATTTACCTATCTTACAAAAATATGTAGAGTATACTTGCGTTTGTTACCCCTAGAAGCATGAAAGCTGCATCCCTAATAAAGCTACCTTCATTTTTCTCAGTATTCTGCAAGCATAAACACAATACAAAACTTCAGGAAAGAACAAACTTTATACAGAATTTTTCCTTTCACAGTTTTGAATACTGATGATGTAACAATTCTTTTATTTAAAAAATTATTAAATTACCCAATATATAGTGCATACCTTGTTTGGGCCAGTGCCCATAGCTCAATGGGTAACACCATTTCCCTATAAGCAAAGTGAAGATACTGAGGTTGAGAGTTTGATTGCTATTGATGCCAGTAATAATTATCCAGCAATTAGCGCAATGGCCACATTACTTAGGTTTGAATGTTGTGCCAGTTTCTAGCTAATCCAATTAATTATTATATCATACCATATTTGAGTTAATTTCTAATCTAATATTTTAGCTACCTGGTTTCTTCTTTCCAATTTCTTAACATTTTTCACAAATTCATGACTTCTATTTTGAGAAGAAATAACTTCAAAGTCTGTAAAACCAACTTCCTGAAGATGCTGATGCAGGGATGCACCCTATAATGGTACGTACATAATAAATAACACTTACTTAGTGTAAGCCCCAAAAAATAAAAAAAATATTATAAGAGAAATTAGTTCATATATTATGTCCTAGGACATAAGCTAAGCTCACAAATTCCTCTTAAATACTCTTAATATAAGACTGCATTTGCAGTTTTAGCTAATTATAAACTTAAATATAATAAATAATGGGTAGGCTTATCAGACACCAAGGTTATTTAAAAGAATTTTTTCCTGCTGAATTAGTATTAATTTCTAAACAGACTAATATTTACTTTGTATTCCATTTTAACATTAAACCAAATATGAATGGAATGGATTAAACAAAATACTGTAGTTCTTCATTAGCTACAAATGATCTTTCAAAAATAATAGAGAATACTGAACTAAAGCAGTTACCAAGAGCCAAGAGCCAAGATAATAACTCAATTCTAGACACAAGAAAGTGGTGAAATTGGAATACAGGAATACCTCGAAATTCATCGTTAATTCATTCTGGAATAACATGACAAAATTCGAGGTAGATTATAACATGTTTCAATGAGAAAACATTTTACTGTAAATTATGTTATTAAACAGATTAATTAATCAAATTCTACTAATTTTTTGGCAAAATATAATACATTAAACATTGGTAAACAGTTGAATTTTGTCAATTTCGATAATTTTTTTCACATTTAAAAAAAAAATGATGAATCTGCGAATATGGATTCCGGATTGTGAAATGATACATAGTAAAAGATCGACAATGAATCTGCGAAATGACAAAATTTGAAACAATTAATTTTGAGGTATTCCTGTATATCTTTATGCAATTCATATATTCCAATAATGGTTGTTTTGAATGAAATAAAAAAGAAATTAATTATTTTTAAAGCTTTTCAAAATTAACATTTAACTTATTGTCAGCTAATACTGTATTGAGTTTCACAGAGACCAGATTACCAGAGCTGGGCACTTGCGGCATATTTTGCGGTACTGCGGTACTACCAAACTACCAAACCGGTATGCGGAAATTTGAATGCGGTAGCGGTACTGCGGTACTTTCAGCGATCCTTTGCGGTCCTGGTTTGGTAGTTTGGTAGTACCGCAGTACCGCAAAATATGCCGCAAGTGCCCAGCTCTGCAGATTACACAAGGTTTGGTGGTCTTTTTTGATTGGTTGGTTATTTTCCATGTGACTAATTTTGGTCAATTGGATCTTTGTAATAAATTTCAATTTTGTCAAAAAACTAGTCTCTGCAAAACTTAATGTTTACCCTTATTATCTAATTTAGAAGGAAAATTAGGTTATGACAAAAATAACAATCATAAAAGCTACCATACTTAAAGAATAAAAATTGCCTTTTTCTCCAAACCATCAATAGAACTCAAATTATTTAAACCAAACAATCTTACACATAATAATATTTAAATTATTAGAATTAGTGGTAGCTAAATAACTACAGAGTTTCAGGGCCACTTATTTTTTTTTTATCTTTGTTCAGCCAAAAGTTGGTTATATGGGAAATAACTAACCAACCTAACCTAGTGTAGCCTAACTGGATGTAAGACTCACACTGATTGGTCCAATGAATGAAATAGTTAGATCATCAAAATATGGTGACTTTCAAAACTTAATATTAGCCAAATTAATCATAGATTAATAAACCATTTGATGCCGAGTCCTACTCACATTAACTATAGCTAAAGCTCATCATCCAACTCGTCAGTCAGCTAGCTAGCTACCATATCAACTAATACAGCTACCACATACAGGGTGTCCAAAAAGAAATGCAATACATTGGCAAATACATATATCCTTGTAACCTAACTCTTTTCTTTCTGTTTTGGGTTCCATTTCTTTTTGAACATCCTGTATTACACAACAATCTGATACTTCAAATTATTAAAATTTTGTAGAAACAACTTATGGTACCTTACATAAAAAGGTATATGTACCGTATACTTTAGCATTGGAAATTATTTATACAGTACATTTAATACGGTATCAACAAAAAATATGTAAGCCTGAATATAATTATTAAAATGATATTACAACTGATAAATGTACCATGTTGACGATGTAGCTGCTTCTTTGCCCTGTTAGGTCAACTGTACACCCTTGACAATTGGTTAGGTTGTCGTGATATTTTCATTAGTTTAAAACAAAAATATCATGACAACCTAACCAATCATCAAGGGCATACAGTTGACTTAACTGGGCAAAGAAGAAGTTACGTCATCAACATGGTACAACACACGCCTTATTTCCCAGCTATATTAACGAATTCTTATGGAGAAATAAATATAAATCTAACTTATTTGCACATTTGATTATATCCATTAATGACATTTATCAGTTGTAATATCATTTTAATACTTTAATAATAATAATAAAGTTATAGTTTCCAATGCTAACATATATCCATAAAAAATATTAACAGCCTATAGTTGGGGGTATAAAATGCATTTATTTCTATTTAGGCTTATATCATACCTCCAATATGACATCCTCATCATCTTCCATGATTTCAACAAGATAACCAAATTAAATATTTCAGTACTGGTATTGTATTTAAGCTAAAAAACAATAAAGATTAGACAGATAACATTTAAATTACTCGATTTTCATGGCAACTCCAGCAAAATAAATACTTATTAATACCTACCTATATTAGGCCTAAGTAAATAAAAGCTACTTAAATCATAGATGGCAATTAGAACCCTGATTATAATAATTATTAACTTCTTATCAGTCTTTTCAAGTTTCTACATAAAAAATAAATTTTATTTAACCCCTTAACGGGCCAACCCAGAAATATCTGGAAATATATTGTGTGTTTTTTCAGAACATCACGTTTTAACATGTGGAAAAAATTTTTTTTTGCCATCCAATTTTGGATGGAATCGGATATATTCGTGTATCGTATGGTATTTTTGTGCATGTACGTAAATATGCGGGACATCTTACGCCTGGCAGCGCCGTTCGCCGTACAAAACTGGACAACACCTACGTAGTTATTTAGTTCAGAAGAGGGAGTTCAAAGAGGGAAAGTTATGGCAATGACATGGAGAGACAAAGAGGATGTATGTTTGTTATCTACTTGTCATAATCCATCTCAACAAGTTGTCACAACTGGAGGAGGACCAAAGAGGAGACCGAAAGTAGTTTGCGACTACAACTTTACAATGGGAGGAGTTGATATAGTGGATCAACATTTGGCTGACTATCCTTTGCCCAGGAAATGTGGCAAGAAATATTATAAGAAGGTTTTCTTTCATCTAATGGATCTTGACCTTTGGAACTCTTACCAACTGTATAAAGCAACTGCCAACGAACCAGCAGCCACTAAGAAACACCTAAAATACAGGATGGAAATTGTAAATGACATCATTGAAAAGTACCATCCAGAAATTCCTGCCACAAGACCTGGAAGACCCTCAACTTCCCCTCACCCAATTCACTTTGCACCAGGCCATTTTCCAATGGAAATACCTCCAACCAAAAAGAAGAGAAATCCTTCAAGACAGTGCTGTGTGTGTTCCAAGAAGCATGATAGAAATGGGAAAAAAATTCGCAAGGAGAGTCAATATATGTGTGAAGTATGCAAAGTCTCCCTATGTATAACTCCATGCTTCAAATCTTACCATACAAAGTAACTAAAGTAAAGTAAATTTCCATTTTTTGCTGTCTTATATATTCATTTTTTCAATCTACAGTATATTATTGAAAATAATTTTTAAATATTAATTTTGGTAACTTTTTCAATGCACGTGTTAACATGGCTCAGTCCAAAGGGGCAAATAAAGGTTCATTTTTTTTGTCAAAAAATTTTAAAAAGTAAAAAAACTTAATTTTTATTATTCCTATATTGCATACTCTTAATTAAAAAAATTAAAAATATGCCCCAGAATGAAACGCTTAGTGAAAAAAAAATTGATCCATTAAGGGTTAAACATATTGGACTACAGATAAAAATAAGCTGAAGCCTTAGAAGCAGGGATGGGAAACTGATAAATTTTTAAGAGTCCAGTTTTCAATTTCAGTTTAAGTTCGCAAAAATATTGATTTCAGTTTTGATTTGTTTTTAATTTTTTTTTATTTGAGTTTATTTTTTATTCAAGTTTTATATTTTCTGGTTTGATTCAATTTAAATTTTGATTCCAGTTTTTTTTCAGATTTCTTTAAGAATTTCTTTGTACTATTTATATTATTTTTGGGGGGGTACCCTTATTGACAAATTCAGATTTAATTTTATATTTGTATTTGCATTCAGTTTCTGTTTTTCAAAGAGAGAATTTGCTTTAGTAACTACCTTTACTTTTGTATAATTAAACATGTAAACATCGATAGCCAACTGAATCAGCATGAAAAACACATCTTTTTTTTTTATTTATTCGCTTCATTTCTTTCACAAAGTTTTATTTAACAAAAACTTTAATTTGAAATGTTTTATTAATTTGTACACTTTTTAAATTTTAAAGTACATGGCATGTATAAAATATATAAGTACGGTAATAGTATTAGAAAGGGGAATAAAACAATTAAATGCACCTCTGTTTATTATATACAAAATATAAATACCTCGTAAACTCGTGTTAAAATTAGAGTTAACAATTAAAATACCATCAATGTTTTCAGCCAACAAATTGTTTCTTTGAGGACTTAAAATGAATCTGAAGAGAAAAAAGCCATTCCACACTAATGGAACTAAAAGCCATTCCACACTAATGGAACTAAAAGCCATTCCACACTAATGGAACTAAAAGCCATTCCACACTAATGGAACTAAAAGCCATTCCACACTAATGGAACTAAAAGCCATTCCACCTAATGGAACTAAAAGCCATTCCACACTAATGGAACTAAAAGCCATTCCACACTAATGGAACTAAAAGCCATTCCACACTAATGGAACTAAAAGCCATTCCACACTAATGGAACTAAAAGCCATTCCACACTAATGGAACTAAAAGCCATTCCACACTAATGGAACTAAAAGCCATTCCACACTAATGGAACTAAAAGCCATTCCACACTAATGGAACTAAAAGCCATTCCACACTAATGGAACTAAAAGCCATTCCACACTAATGGAACTAAAAGCCATTCCACACTAATGGAACTAAAAGCCATTCCACACTAATGGAACTAAAAGCCATTCCACATCAAATTAAAGGATAAATGGATATTTTAAATCCATACAAATGTTGTTGCAATAAAAGAAAAATAATTCACATTATTTACATTTTTTTGCAATTCAAATGATCCTCAAAACTGAAATGCAAAACTATTATTTTTAATCTATTCAATTTCAGATTTCAGTTTTTGATTGTTTTTCAATTTCAGTTCATATTTTTATTTTAAGTGTCAGAATTTTTTTCAGTTAAGTTTTTTTTATTTCAGTTCATAAAATAACATCAGTTTTATCAGGTTATCAATTCCAGTTCAATTCAGTTTCCCATCCCTGCTTAGAAGATTAGATAAATGAAACATTTTGAAAACTAATACTACATTAACTAGGGTAAAGTTGGCAATGGTCATACACCAGTCCTAATGTTGCGCATTTGACTTCAAAAAAACTCCCCACAAAATACTGTTACAACAAAGGAAATAAAATTCATACAAAACATTACTTCTACTAATGAAGTTACTTTGGTAATTATGTCACAGATGACATGGCCTGAAGTTGAAATAAAAAATATATTTTTCTAGTGTATTTTGGTGTGCTCTTTTCAAATATAACCTTCATTTCTTGTGCAAATGAATAGAAATATGTTTGGGACATGCAATGAAACTGTATTTCTGTTCATTTGAACAAGAAATGAAGGTCATATTCGAACAAATCACACCAAAATACACTTGAAAAATGTATTTTTGACTACATTTTATACAATAAAGCATAACCTAACATGTTCATGTTACGAGATCTCGTAAATGACGTATTACCACAGGAAATGTGCAAAACACCTCAAAATTAACCAGAAAAGTTCTCTCTTCATTTTCGTTTAAACTAATGAAAATATCATGACTTAACCTAACCAATCATCAAGGGCGTACAGTTGACCTAACCAGGCATTCAATTAACCTAACCAATCATTAAGGGTGTACAGTTGACCTAACCAGGCATTCAATTAATCATTTAATTGATCATCTAAGGAACATGATGAATCACGTTCTCAAAGTCAAAACCACACGAATGGCATGTCATAATTCTATCACAAACACCACCAAACTGAATCCAATTAGAAAAAAAATTAGCCAGAACAGAAACCAACAAACTAATTAAGTCACAGAGTAACATGATGTCATACCACCCCCAACTACAAATACACTATATATATATTTATATTAGTATTATTATTTTCTACAATAGTTTGCACAAAAAATGAGTGACAAATTTGAATAAAGTGACTAAAACTACCTCATAAAAAGTTATTTTGATTTACAGGTCCAGCCCATTGTGAGAGTTGTGAGAAACTAATGACAGACCCCAAAAACATGCAAAAATGTTGGTGTAATTTTCCCATTTCTGAACAATACTGAGGTCAGAGTTATGTTATTAGGTTAGGAAATACCAAAATGCCTTTTTATAGTAGTATTTGATGCGATTTACTCAAATCTTATATTTACTTACTGTGCAATTGAACCAAAACAGCACAATTTTTAACTTTGAAAAAAAATGGGTTTTGGCTCATTTACACAGCAAATAAATATCAGATTTTTATAAATCACATCAAATAGGTACTACTAGAAAAATGCATTTTGACATGATTCTGCAGGTGATGACATGTCCTTAAGATTTACCAAAAAATATATATTTTGCTAGAAATACAGGTCATGGCATTTACTGCATAATTACCAAAAGAAAATATACTTTATTGATGTTAGAAAGCTATACGAAATTCAGTTTGCACATTTACAGTATAAGCCTTAAATAAAGAACTGGCCAGTAAAAATCAGTTTAGCACCCAACTGGTGACCCTTATTTAAGGGGGGGAGGGATTCTAGTACAGTTTTGTCTCCTCTTTCCAAATATAGAATCCAAATTTGTCACAAATAAATAATGAAAAAGTTACAGCTATTTAAAGTTTACCTAATCATCAGCTGGGTGCTAAACTGTAGTTCTTTTTGTTGTTATTAATATTTATTTGTTGCCTGCTTAGACCTAGTTTAGTCTGAATATTATTGTTGTAGTGTATGTGATAATGCAATGCTGTGATCTATCTACTTGTGAGTTGCCCCAGGTTAATTGTATGCCTGATTAGGTCAATTGAATGCCTAGTTAGGTCAACTGTACACCCTTAATGATTGGTTAGGTTAAGTCATGATATTTTCGTTAGTTTCAATGAAAATATCATGACTTAACCTAACCAATCATCAAGGGTGTACAGTTGACCTAACCAAGCATTCAATTAACCAGGGGCTGCACAGCAACCACTTACCCAATTAAATTGCAGTTTAGCCTTAAGCCCCCAACTGATGATTAGGTAAATTCTAAATAGCTAACATTTTTATTATTTATTTGCAACAAACTTGGATTTCATATTTGGAAATAGGAGACAAAATTGCACTACAAAACAAAAAAATAAAATGGGGTCACCAGTTGGGTGCTAAACTGCAATTTTACCAGCTGGCCTTCAGTCTACTCCTTTAGTCAGTCTTATTGCAGACTGCATTCATGACAGAAGCTGAAGTTAGGACCCTGCTACCCTGTGTTGAGTGTCCAGCCAAATAGCAAAGCCTTCAGCCCTTAAACTACAAAGTAGGCCTATCTGAGAGTGATTGATTGAGTTTGATGGTGCACCAACCCAATGGGTCATTATTTTATTTTTTATTTATTTTATTTCTGTTTAAGGTGCTGCAACCCTGCTGGATTATTGGCACCAAGACTAAAAAGGAAATGAAAAAAAGACCTCTACCACGTCAGTTGTAGGGTTCCACTCTACAACACAGGATGGAAAAGAAAAAGGAAACTGTTAGTAAAAGAGTAATACTATAGCTACTACAAAAGGACTATCAAATGATAAACACCTAAATCAGGTTAGATAAATTGGCTTTCTTTAAGGTCAAAAGTAAGGATGATGGAAATTCATTTCCCAAAACACTTTCATAAGAAAAACAAATTCCTTTGCCATTACAATAGTTAATCAAATCAGTTCTAAGAAAATTACAAGTAGGGCAATGAATAATCGCATATTTTGGGGTGAGTTGAACATTACAAGTACCACACCTTTTAAATAAAGTTGCATCAAAAAAATGTTATGGGGATAGTTTAGAGCAATTCAACCTAAGCCTGGTCAATATGACATCACTCCTGCGATTCTTTTCTGGCATCCTTTTCTAAAGGACAGGTTCCATCTGAGGAAGGAGTCCATTGCATCGGGACCATTCCTGTTGCCACTCAGAGAGAATGAAATGTGAAATGGGCTTCATAAATTCATCAAGAGAGTAAAGGATGGTCTGAACTTCATCAAGACTACAAGCCATGCATGCTGCTTCAACAACAGTATCATTCCCCCGGATACCTACATGACCAGGAGTCCATAAAAAGATAACATGAAGATTATACTGATTGAGTAATTCAATAATCTGAATGACTATATGATGCCCAGAAGAGGATTGTATAGCTTTCAGGGAAGAAAGGGAGTCAGAACAAACAACAAACTTAGTAAGGTCTGAGTTGTGACAAATATATATTAAAGCCTGTAGTATAGCATACAATTCTGCAGTAAATATAGAACAGTGCTCTAGAAGGCAAAAACCCTTAATCATCCCATCACAAAGAAATGCACATCCAGTGCCACTTTCCGATTTAGATCCATCAGTATATACAGGTAAGTATCCTCTTTCTTTGTAAGTTTCCACCCTTTCCAGAAAACTTCTTTGGAGTACATTTGCAAAAGCCAATTTGTTGTTAGTGGTATGAATAGAAGTCAAAACTCACCATTACAGGGTGATAAATTAAATAGGAACTTTGCTGAAATGCTATCAAATAAAAAGTTAAACCCACTTGGTGAATAAAATCCTTGATCCAGCCACTAAAAGGTATTGGGTATGGATGTAGTCTATAAAATTAAAAATTATAAAACCTATTAATACAAGTTTTAGTTGGGTGTGAATCAAACCTTAACATTTTAGTAGCATACCAAGCACCTAACAGTTTCCTTCAAGAATGCAAGGGCATAATGTTTGCTTCAGCTTCTAAATAATCAACTCTTGTGCATTTGAGAGCTCCCAAAGCCAGTCTAATATCAGGTCATCCCATAAGTAATGTCTTTAGATCGGAATTTGAAGGACAAAAAAAACTCAACTGAAACTTTTTAATCTAGTATATATTTTCCATCTGAATCAATGGCACACTGCCAATATCCTACAAGCTTTTCAATGCCATGTTTATAAAATTTAGGTGGTTTTGAGGCAAAACACGTACAAAGACTGGTGTGCAGGTCATCTAAAGAAGTATACTGTTTCTCATCAAGATAGTTTTGCAGACTCCTAAAGAGATGATAATCTGAAGGCGCAAGGTCTGGAGAATATGGAGGATGTGGAAGTTTTTCCCACCCAAGCTCCTCAATTTTTGCAGAAGTGATTCAAGTGGTATGAGGATGTGCGTTGTCATGGGGAACATGTTTCCTTTCCAATTAACCAAAGAAGGTCTCTTTTCTTTCAGTGCAATGTTCAATCAATCCAGTTGTTGACAGTAGACTTGAGTGGTGATTGTTTGGTTGTGTGGTAAGGTTTCAAAGTGTATTACACCACCTTTATCCCACCAAATACTAAGCAACACCTTCCGAGGGTGAAGATTTGGTTTTGGCCGTGGTGTTGCTGGTTCTCTGGCACAAACCCACTGTCAATGGTGCTTAACATTCTGGTACAGTATCCACTTTTCATCACCAGTCACTAAATGGTGCAAAAATGGATCTTGGAGTTCACGGGAATGAAGAGCTGTGCTAATGTTTACCCGCACACTCAGATTGTCAACCGACAACTCATGTGGTACCCATTTTCCTAACTTAGGCACTTTCCTGAGTTGTTGCAAATGTCGATGGATGGTGGATGGGGATGAATTGAGTTTCTGGGCCAATTCTTCAACAGTTGTTGTACATTCTTCTTCAAGTGTGGCTAACAGCAGGTCATCATCAAACTCAGCAGGGCATCCAGAGCATGCTGCATCTGTCAAACAGCAGTCACCATTCCTAAACTTTTGAAACCATCTTTGACATTTCTTCACATGCAGAATATCGTTGCCATAAACGTCCTGAATGTTTTGCGTTGCTTCAGTAGCACTATTCCCTTTTTTGAACTCGTAAAGCATTATATGCCTCATATGCTCTTCTGATACCACCATGTTTATGAGGGGTTCACATAAAGCAAAACACATGTCTTCACTGGTCAAGGTCAGTAAAGTATGTAGCAAAACACGATAGATCTCCTCTTAGATATAACCTTTGGAAAATTTATGCTTAAACCAAGTACGACTAGTTTAAACTTAATCTATCGTAAAAAATGACATTACTTATGGGATGACCTGATACATTTTTACTGTATTCTATCTAGCTTCAGTAAATTGGTTTTAGAACAGGTATGGTACAAAAAACACCCATAGTCTAATTTACTACATACCAAGGATTTATATAACATCAACAAAGTTGATCTACTTAAACCCCAAACTGAATTAGAAAAAAAATTTAATATAGAAATAGCTTTCACACAAGCTTCCTCCAGGTATTGAATATACTTAGACCAAGTCAAACCCTGATCCAAAACTATTCCCAGATATCTACAACTTGAAACATACTGAACAGGATTTCCTGATAAATATAATGTTAAATCATCATTCCTTCATGGTCTGAGAAAATCATACATTTTGATTTGGAAGATGAAAATTTTAAGCCCCATTCCTCTGACCATTCACTAATATGATTTACGACACCTTGCATCACATATGTCAGAAAATTCAAATCATCCCCAACCACCCACAAGGCACAGTCATCAGCATACATGGAATAACTGACACTGTCATTGATTCCTTCAAATAAATCATTAATCATCAAGGAAAATAGTGTTGGACTTAGGATACTTCCCTGTGGGAGGCCAATTTCAACATTAAAGCTATTGGAAATATGATTTCCAGCTAAAACTCTAATACAGCATTTAGAAATAAAATTTTGGATAAATCTTGGAAGATGGCCTTTTAATCCAGATTTAACAGGTTTGAAGTAAACCATGATGCCAGACAGTATCATAAGCCTTTTTAATATCAAGGAACACAGTCAAGACATTCATTTCTCAAAAAAGACTCCCTTATATCATTTTTTAATCGAACAAGACTATCTATTGTTAAAAATCTATGCCTGAACCCACTCTGAAACTGAGACAAAACATTTTTTTCTTCTAAAAATTTCATAAGTCTAAAAGATACCATTTTCTCCATAACTTTACACAGACAACTTGTTAATGCTATAGGCCTAAAAGATGTAGGGTCAGTAGAAGATCTACATGGCTTATACAGAGGGATTAAAATACTCCCTCTCCAGCAATCTGAGAAGACATCTCGTAACCATAAAAAAATATAAAACCTCAGTAAAATTTCTTTATTTTGTGGGGTGATATTAGATACAAAAGGATATACAATACCGTATTATTTCTACCAGGAGCTGTTAGTTTAGTATCCTTAAGAATTCTTTCCAGTTCATATATGGTAAATGGAGAGTTGCAAGTAGTATCACTTGATTCAAAATAAATAGGGACAAACTCAGATTCCACCATATGATAGACAAAAGGTTCAATATAAAAGGAGAGGCTACTGGTGTTTGCAAAACTGCTGCCTAAAATCTGGGCAGTGTCAAATGGATCAGCATATAAAACACCTTCAGACTTTAAAACCAAAGAACCACTAGATCCCCTATTGGCACTAAAATGCTGTATTTTATTCCAAACCTCACTCACTGTGGAATGTGATGATATAGACTGTACAAAATCCTTCCTTGAGTTCCTCTTAGAGAGCCTGACAACCCTACAAGCCAATGCTTTTGCTTTTTGATAGATGACCAATGTTTCTTGTATGGAATTATCAAAAAAAAGCCTAAATGCTCTCTTTTTAACTCTAAGACAGTGGTTCTTAACCTTTTTACTACCATGCCCCCTCTAGGAATTGGTCCTTCCCTCCACACCCCCCTTGCATCAAAATAACATTCTCTCCCAGATTTTATGTTCGTTAAGAGAATAACAAATACAATTAGAGAAATTCCTGTTTTTCCCCAAGGGATCGCGCCCCCCCCTGGAAATTACCGACGCCCCCCTGGTTAAGAACCACTGCTCTAAGAGCTTCAGCACAGGTATCATTCCACCAGTATTTACTATATTTAAAGTTCACTGTTGACAAAGAGCAGGGAATATATTTAGATGCACAAGCAATGAGTGAGTTTGTTATATTACAACAATTTTCATCAGCACTTCTACAAAAAATCAACTGGAGGAAGAGAGAGATTGAAGCCAAAGGTTAATAAAGAACTACCTATCTTCCATTTTGGCCTCTTAAAAACCAACAACTCAAAAGTGTCAAGAATAATAGGGAAATGATCACTGTCATATAAATCTGGTAACACAGTCCAAGATAGTTGCTGAAATAAACCAGAAGAGGCAACTGTTAAGTCAATGCTTGAAAAATGTCCCCTAAATTCAGCACAATAAGTTGGGACTGGAGAGTTCAAAACAAATAAATCTAGATCAGTAAACAGTTCTGCCAGTAAGTTACCCTTAATACAATTATTTTGTGAACCCCAGGAGACATGATGGCTATTGAAATCTCCCAACAGTAGGACTGGTTGTGGCACTTTCAAGAAGACACTCTCAAATTCCTTTCTTGTAAGATTCTGATGTGGAGGTAGATAAATGGAACAGACAGTAAAAAACACTGACCTAAGGTGAATTCTGGTCCGAACAAATTTCAACAGGAGAAAAAGGGATGGAGTTGTGTATCCCTAGAAGGACACCACCACCCTGCCTAGTCCTATCTTTACGAACGCAAGTATATCCCTTCAATCCAATAGTAGCATCATGACAAAGATAAGTTTCTTGCAAAGCAAGGATAGTAGGTTTGTGATCACTTATCAAGGTCTGAAGGAATGGATATCTTTTATGAAAGCCCCTCAAATTCCACTGACATAACTTAACAAACATGATGAATAAAAGTGGTAAAAAGAAATTAATCTCCAAAGAGAATCCTAAAACCATTACTATCTATTTGACTCTTTGGTATTCCTCACTTCCCAAGCATGAGGGCCAATTTGGTAACAATTGCCTTAGATTGAAGATTCAATTCGGAAAGTTTCTTGTATTCATTGATTATATCCCAAATAGAAAAGTTTGGGATGTCATTGAATGAGCTGAGTAAACTCTCTATAGGAGAAATGGTAGTGTTAGAAGAAGTATTACTTGTTCTAGCCTTGGAAGATGCATTACTGGCTGGATACAATTCACACTGAGTTCCAAATGATACATATTAAGAGATTTAGACAAATTCTGAGTACCTACTTGAGCATAAGACGCAGAGGAGATCTGAGAGGATAACTGAGAAAAGTACTTATGTCTAGCTTCAGGAAAAGACAAATTATCATCAATTTTGATATGAATAATCTCACTCCCTCTGATCCAATGGGGACACTGTCGAGAATTAACTAAATTAGCTCTACAATTAATACAAGAAACATCCCTATCAGATAATACACAGGTCTCTTTATCATGATCTTGTCCACATTTAAGGCATCTGTTACTATTTGTGCAGGTTCTTGTCTCATGTCCATACCTCCAACACTTAAAACAAAGTAAAGGATTAGGGTAATACTGCTTGACATCATACACTAAATATCCACAGAATAGTTTACTAGGAAGACTAGTTCCACCAAAAGTACATACTAAAAGAGAAGTAGGAATCTTCTCTCGACCTTTATTTAACCATTTTATACCAAGGACAGAATTGGTAGAAGACTTTAATTCAGTCAAAATTTCCTCAGTTGATAAATTAAGTAGTTCCAGGGCAAAAATAATACCATATCCTGAAATTTATTCAAATTATAAGCAATCTTAGCCTCAACTTCATAAAGACCATTTATAATTGATTTGGTATCCAAAAGAGCCTGAGACTGTCTTGAGTTGATGGTATTCATGAATAATGAGCCGGACCTACAATAGGTGACAGATTTTACTGGTCCACCACAAATAAGCTCTATAGACTTTTTAACACCAAAAGGACTAAGTTTGGTCAAGGGAACTGACAAATCTTTGCTATTCAAATAAATATGACACATGCTCAATAGGAATATTAGGTCCAGGACTATTGGTAGCAGGTCTAGTGGGAGATGTAGGACAATTCAAGGGTTGCGTAAGACTAGATGGTTCCTGAGTATCGAATCTTTGAGCAACTTCATTAGAACTTTTCTTGCAAAAAGAAGTGATAGCATGGTCAGTTTGCTTAATGATCTTACTCAAATCCATCAAGTCATCACTGCGAGCCAACTCAAGGGTCTTAGAATCATCCACCCTTAACCTTTTAGTACTTTTAGCAGTTACTCCTTTACTCATGATTGGATTTAGGAAAGTAAATATAACCTATACCCACTAGGCCCAATGAGATGAGCTAGGCCACAGTCATCACCAAAAACAAACCCTAGACAAGGCCTATGCCTTGCCAAGATCTTTTAACAAACAAGTACAGGAAACACTGGAGTGATCTTATACCAGTCAAAAAATAATTCCAAAATGCAGGATCAATCTCAACTGCAGCCCCGGAAAAACTTTTCAACAGCACACTCCTGATTTCAGTAATAAAGAATTTGAACTTTTTGTTAACAAGCAAATCTAGGTACGTCCAATTACCACAAAGGTTCACTGACCAATCCAATGGGTCATTAACATTAATCTGAGTGAGAGCCTAACTGAGTTTTAAATGCAAAAAACTTTTTTTACGTGAAGGTCAAAATATGATGATAAAAACCCACTCTAATAAACAGTTTATTTCCACAACAGTGGGCATCGAAACTGTTGTGGAATATTATTATAGGTTTGTTTATGGTGTGTTCAACCACTTCAGGCCATTTACACCTGCAAAGAAAGAAATTTTATCTAAAAAGGGAAGGAAAAAGTTAAACCATCTTCAGATCTGGGGCTGGCTCCAGATCACAGGAAAGTGATGATGAGGCCTGTTAGTATTACTAACTAGTAAAGCATGAAGTCATAGTAAAGGATAGTACTGGTACTTTATGAAAAACTAGCTGAGCATAAGAGGATGATTGTTTGATTAGATGGAGGAATATAAATTGACTGACTTTAAGAAATCTAAAATGAGCTTAGAAGGCACAAGGCAAGATAAGACAGTAGAGAGGGTGAAATCAAGCTGTTCTGCAGTGCAAAATGAATGAATTTCAGATCTAAGTGAAGAAAAAACTGGGCAAACAATAAAAATATGTTTCAATGTGAGAGTCATATTACACTGGAGACAGGAAGGAATGGGACAGGTACTAAAATAATGCCCATGCATCAGGAGACACCCCGAGTCTGAGCCGGGCTAGGACAGTCTGGTCCCTTCGGCTACCTATGTATGTATGTTCCCAATCCTGAAGAAGGGGTTTAACATCACCAAGAAAACTATTGGTGGCTGGCTCCAGATCACAGGAAAGTGATGATGAGGCCTGTTAGTATTACTAACTAGTAAAGCATGAAGTCATAGTAAAGGATAGTACTGGTACTTTATGAAAAACTAGCTGAGCATAAGAGGATGATTGTTTGATTAGATGGAGGAATATAAATTGACTGACTTTAAGAAATCTAAAATGAGCTTAGAAGGCACAAGGCAAGATAAGACAGTAGAGAGGGTGAAATCAAGCTGTTCTGCAGTGCAAAATGAATGAATTTCAGATCTAAGTGAAGAAAAAACTGGGCAATCAATAAAAATATGTTTCAATGTGAGAGTCATATTACACTGGAGACAGGAAGGAATGGGACAGGTACTAAAATAATGCCCATGCATCAGGAGACACCCCGAGTCTGAGCCGGGCTAGGACAGTCTGGTCCCTTCGGCTACCTATGTATGTATGTTCCCAATCCTGAAGAAGGGGTTTAACATCACCAAGAAAACTATTGCCATGATTCCATTGACACTGCCACCTGCTGCGCACACAAGAGAGTGTCAAATTCCGAATCTAAGGCAGGGAGAGTTGAAGACCAACTACCTCTCCTGAGTGCACAGCAGACTTGGCTGCCAAGTCCACCACCTCATTGCCCAGGATTCCAACATGTCCAGGGACCCATAAAAGAACAAAACTGTAATGTGGAATAGATCTAAACAAGACAATAATTTTATTGACCAGAAAATGAGAAGTATTTCCTGACTTCAAAGCATGTAGAACTGAGAGAGAATCACAACAGATGAGAAACTTATGATGTGTAGAATTTACAGAAACAAAATAAATTGCCTTGTAAAAGGCATACAATTCAGCTGTAAATACTGAGCAATGAGGTGGCAACTTATAACCCATCAAGGTACCTTCAAAACTAAAGGCACAACCTACTCCAGTTGGGGACTTTGAACCATCAGTAAAAAGAACCTTGTAACCTAAATCTAAATACATGATGCTTTCAATGAAAGAAACTCACACTGAAAATTATTATTAGCACAGGTTATGGATTTCAAAGCAGAAGATAATCCAAGATCATAAATGACATCTACTGGAACCCAATTTGTAATTAGTGATAGGGAACTTGTAGCAATATCCTCTAAAGAAAGGCTCATTTTAGTCAATCCATCTTGAAACCAGCCAAAGAAGGGAAGTGAGTCGGGTCACAACCTGTAAAATTGGTAAATATGGAAATCTACAAAAAAAGGCCAGATGGGATGCTGGTCATATGACAACACTTTGGCACCATAGTTAATACCCAGCTGCTGATGATGGAGGCTTAGAGGAAGGAGAAAGGCCTCTTCATTTAAGGTGTCAACTCTGGTGCATTTGAGGGCTCCAATAGTCAGACGAATAGCCCTATACTGAATTCTGTCTAATTTTACAAGTAGTGATGGGGATGCTGTATCATAGAGAAATGAAGCATAATCTAATTTGGACTGGATGAGATATTTGTAAAGCTGTAATAGAGTCTCCCTTTTAGAGCCCTATGTTCTATAAGACAAATACCGCATGATATTAAAGGCACCCTCACAACATTCCACAAGGGAAGCAATATGGGGATTCCAAGTCAAAGTTCTATCAAATACAGGGTGTCCCAGGAGGAAATGTCAAGAATGCACCATTTGACTCTTTGGGTATTTCTAAGTAGAAAGTATTATATCGACATGTGCCTGATTCCCAACCGTTACCGAGATACAGGCCTCTACATTTGGGTAACTAAAAACATAAAAAAAGCCGATCTTAGATAATATTCAATGACATTTAATGATACATTGGCAACTGTGCAGATCCTCACATTATTTATTTAGGTATGTCTTAACACCTGCTCACTGCGTCACGTTTCTTTTCAGGGTGTGTTGTGTACTCTGCAAACGTGGAGGTGCAGTGTCATTAAATAGTATCTAAGATCGCCTTTTTATTATGTTTTAATTACCCAAATGTAGAGGCCTGTATCTCGGTAACGGTTGGGAATCAGACCCATATCGATATAATACTTTCTACTTAGAAATACCCAGAGAGTCAAATGGTGCATTCTTGACATTTCCTCCTGGGACACCCTGTATAATACCTAAAAATTTATGAGAGGAGGCAAAAGGAATCTGGCTTGTCAGCAAGACAAGAGGTTGAATGAGTTGAGGGGGAACTGGCCGCTTACTAAAAATGACACATGAAGACTTGGCAGGAGAAAAGTGCAAGCCATTATTCTGTGACCAATTAGTAATCCTGTGTAGAGCATTTTGCATAATGGCCTTGGCAACATAATGTCAACATGGGATACCCACAATGCTCCATCATCTGCATAGAGAGAATAGTTAAGAGCAGGGTCCATACCCTGAAATAAGTCATTAATCATGACATTAAATAAAAGGGGACTGATGATACTACCTTGTGGAACTCCAGCATCCAAATGATAAACATCTGAAAGAGAGGATCCAGTTGATACTTGTATGCGTCTATGCTGCAAAAAGTTTTGGATAAACATGGGTAGATTGCCCTGCAACCCTAAATGATACAACTTAGAGAGTAAACCATAGTGCCAGACAGTATCATAGGCCTTCTCAATGTCAAGAAATACTGCTAAAATATACTCATTTCTACGAAAAGACTCTGATTGATCCCTCAAGCCTCACCAGGTTGTCCATCGTAGAAAAGTGAGGGCGAAAACCACTTTGAAAGCTGTCCAGTTTGAAAAATAGAATAGAGTAAAGATGATGTAACACCATCCTTTCAGGTATTTTACCCACACAGCTAATCAAAGCTATGAGGCAATATGAGCTTGCAGCAGTACGAGCTTTGCCAGACTTATGGATGGGTACCAGCAAAGCAGAAGTCCAAACATGTGGAAAAAAGTATGTCATCCAAACCTTGTTATAAAAGGCCAATAAAACTTGCCTGTTAGAAAATAAAAGATTGGTGAGGAAGGGATACACTATCATATCCTCCCCAGGGAAGGTATTTTTTTAGTTTAGAGAGGACCATATCCAATTCCAGCAGAGTAAAAGGACTACTATAATGGAGTGCTACATTTGTAGAAAAATCAATAGGGATGAGTTCAGCTTTTGCTGCTCTAGAAAGGAACTGTGCTGTATAATGAGATTTACTACTGATAGATGCAAAGTATGCAGCCAAGGAGTTACCAACTAGCTGGTGCTAGAAAATGACATTACTACCATCCTGCAAAATGACAGGATGTGCAGGAGCTTTTCTCTCCAGTCTTTTAATTTTATTTCAGACCACACTCTCAGTTGTCTGATGAGAGGTAGAACTGACAAAGGCATGCCAAGAAGAACATTTGGATAATCTATCTGTATGCCGAGCAATTGTTCTAGCCTTTTTGTAAGGATATATGTCTGTAAAACAGGATTTTGTTTAAATAACCTATAAGCCATCTTTCTTACTTTAACAGCCTGCTGGCACAAATCATTCCACCACACTGCATGATATTTACAGTAGTATTAAACATGCTGGAAGTGAGAGTGAAATGTTCTTGAGCTGCATGGTGAAATGTGCGAGTTAATGTATGGCAGTCTTCATCCACAGTGATATCTCCAGGATGTGGCAAAGTAAACGCAGCATGAAAGTTATGCAGACCTTTCTCTGTTAGTTTCTATAGGGAGCATTTTGAGCCCACAGACAGTACCTGAGATGTGAGAAGAATGGGAAAATGATCAGAATCACAAGGATCACTCAAAACTTCCCAACCAAATACATGAGACAAGTCCATAGTAGAAAGTGATAGATCTAAATGTGAGAAGGACCCACTGAAACTATGGAGGAATGTAGGGGAACCATCATTAAATAGAAAGATTATTGGCATCTATGAAGTCTGCAATGGTGGAGCCCCGCTGGTCACTGGAAGGGGAACCCCATAGGGGGTGATGACCACTGAAGTCTCCTATTAGAAGGAAAGAGGCAGCAAGTAGACAAAGCAGTCTGTGTAATACAGCTGTAGAGAAGGGAGGACCTGGAGGAAAATATACAGTACAAACCGTAACAGCAAAAGAGGAAGTGTGGATTGTTGCTGCAACTGCTTCAATATCAATATCAAGAGGAACTGGAGTAAAAGGAAGGGAGCTGTGAATCCCCAGTAAGACACCATCCCCATGGGGACTAGGGTGTACCATTTTTGGGTCATTTTCAAAAAGTCAAGGTCCAGGAGTCTAATGTTGTGCCAAATGATGTCCTAAACACGAATTTTACAGGCATTTTCTAATCCGACAAATTTTGAATCCCCCCACCCCCCCTTGAAATTTTGCGCATCCCCTTTTCCTAAAAACCCAATATATCTCAAACACTATCAACTTTATCGAAAAATGTTATAGAATAAAAATGATTTAGAATCAAAAGTTCTATTAGAAAAGTTCATCAAAATAGAAATTTACTTAATTTTGAAAATTTTCATTTATTTTTTAAAAATTTAAATTAAAAATTTTTTTTGCTTGCAGTGCCTTCTTCTTAAATAAGGTGTTACCGCCACCTTTGAAGCATCACCCCAATGGAGCTTCGCGGCGATGGGCTTTGTATTTGCTAGTATAATGCAAATCATAATTAGTTTTTATTATAACTAGCCTATACAAAGTGAGGACAACCTCAAAACTATATATATATAAAAAAGCTAAAAATTAACACTATCTATAGTTGTGAGGTCCCATCGTTTTTTTTTTCCTTTATCAACACTTTCCTCAAAAAAATAAAAAGAAACAAGTTTCCTAATTAGAAATCATTGATATAAGAGCTTTTTAAACATAAAAATAAGAAAAGACAATTTATGGTATATTTAATAACAAAAAAAATCAGCCTCTTCTAAATTAAAACAATCTCTGCAAATAAAAATACCTAATCTATCTGTTAATGAACTATTCTTTACTGAGTTTCATTCTTTTAATAGTCTCTTTACTAGGATCAGGAATTAGTCTTCTATTCTCTTCCACAATTTGCAAACGACCTTGAAATTCTTCTTCATTTTGACATTTGTCATGAAAGTCTTGAACCAGCTTGATTCCTTTTTCAGCGGTATCATTGACTACTCTAATAGATGAAAGAATGTTTTTTAGTTTGTTGTAGTCATCGACCTCTTCCCATGTTGATGCTGGTTTCTTTATCCATGAGTCTGGTTTTGACCCACAGCATTGAAATAAATGCCATGAAATTGGACCTACTAGCTGATGAAGCTTTGTCTCTTCCTTTAAAATGGGGAAAACAGGTTGCCCACATACATAATTTTCTGGAACTGGATATTTGTTTAAGGATTTTGCGATCTTATCTTTTTCATCATTACTTAGCGATCCAAAGAAACTCAAAGGGACCACTTCCTCCGTCAAATACCAGTAATTATTGGCAAAAGATTTCAAAGCAGCATTTGCAACTTCCCTATCTTCCTTCTTGTAATTCACCAAATCATAAAACTTCAGATCATTAGCTGGATAGACTATCTAGTGAATTAGAACATAAAAGCCAGTATTTTCCATAAATTAATGCATTAAATACACATTCTCTTTAATTTCTTAATCAATGATTCATCATATGATGCTTGGTGGGCAAAAGCATACATTTTATTTGTATACAAAATCATTGCCATCCACCTGGCACGGTGCATTGCACCAGGTTTCCGCCAATGACTGTTTTCTCTGGAAACCTCTCCTAAAAGCATTAAAGTTGTTTCAGCAACTTCCTTATAGTCATCACGTGGAAAGCAGTCAGATTTTCTTAAACATTGGGTCATAAATTCTACACATTCTTCCTTTAGGCCTCTTTGATACCTTGATTTAACATCAAGAACATTGTATGTAGATTTCGTATTAATTTTCTTCCATTTAGACTCGCGAAATTCTTTGAATAACTCAAACTCAGGAGATTTACTTGGGCCAAAAATGGTTTCATACACCGCACACAAAACTCTTTCAACCACATGATGGCGGCATGCTAACCAAATCAATTTCTTTTGCAAAAGTTCTTCAAGTAACTTACAGGAACCTTTCATCCATCCTGAATTGGATGCAGTGGTATCAAATGATACTCCAAAGACATTTTGCTTCAAGTTCCATTTTTCAATACTTTGAAATACAGAAGTGGCTTGAGACAATCCAGTGGAATCATCTATTATAGAAACTGATAAAAGTTTTTCTACATTTGGGTATCCAGTAACAAGTATTGCAAGGCGGTCTTCTTGTTCTGAACATGATTTAGTAAGCAGCTTGCTATCCCAATGTACTAGGCAGTGATCAGGAGGAGTAAAATCCTTGATGCAAGTTTCATATTTTTTTTACTTGTCTTTCGAGCGGCTCTTGCAGATGTGGTCCTGGAGAGAGACAGTTTTTCAATATCCTTGCCACACCTAATGGCTACTGCAGCAGCAAAAACAGTCCATTGTCCAATAGAGAGATTAAGTCTGTCTGCAGTGGAGGAAACCAATGGCGAGGCAAGAATATTTTTGGGGCTGGAAGCATTTGAAGGTCCTGCTGTAGGTTCTGTCGGAAACTCTTCATAGCTGTCTGTCTCAGAACTGGTCGTGCTAGAAAGAAGGGTCTCTGATGTTCTGGCTGTAGCACTCACTTGCTTCACTGATTTATGTTTCTCTTTGTGTTTCTTCTCTTTCTCTAATCTAATGTACTTGCGCTGTACTTTTGATGCATAATCTGCATCTAGCAAACCTAAACATGTTTCTCGTTTTGTTCTTTGATCTTCTAAGAATGAAATATCATATGCTTTCTGAGGCTCAGTTCTCATGCGGTCTTTTTGGATTAATTCAACGGCATTTTGAGAAGAGATGTCAAAAAGGGAATCCATAATTTTCATGAAATTAGAGAGTTCATTTTCAAAGCTCGCTCTTTTTTTGTGCTTGATTAAATTATTATGCATTTCTTCTAGATTTAACAGCATCTTCCTGCCTTTAGGGTTTTTACTAATATCTATAGTAGGAATGCATGCTTTTTGCCATATTATTAGTAGCTTCTGTAGAACTTCATTAACAGTAGAATCTTTTGTAACTTTTGGACCCTTATACTGCATTCTCCGTAAATAAATAAAATGGCTTAGAACATCTTTATTGGATGGTAAAACAATTTTAGATGAACTCATAATATCAGCCTGCAAGCGACCAAGAATAAAGTCATGCTGTTTTGTAGTTGTTTGACTCATTTTTTTTTTATTTTTCAAATAAAGCAGTCTGAAAAGAAACAATAAGAGTAAAAACAATGCTTGTTTATTAAAATTCAATGTAAAAAAGGATTTTTAAATTTGGATTATACTCACAATATACTCATAAATAATGTAACTTAAGCACCTTATTTTATATTAATACAATAAGGTGCTCTTGGACAAAAGAAAATGAAAATTTTCAAAATTACGTAAATTTCTATCTTAATGAACTTTTCTAATAGAACGTTTGATTCTAAATCACTTTTATTCTATAACATTTTTCGATAAAGTTGATAGTTTTTTAGATATATGGGGTTTTTAGGAAAAGGGGATGGGCAAAATTTCAAGGGGGGTGGGGGGGATTCAAAATTTGTTGGATTAGAAAATGCTTGTTAAATTCGTGTTTAGGACATCATTTGGCACAACATTAGACTCCTGGACCTTGACTTTTTGAAAATGACCCAAAAATGGTACACCCTAATGGGGACCCCTGTCTTTCCGGAGCAAACTGTAACCTTTGACACCTGCAGAATGGGAAAAATCCAGCCAAGTTTCTTGAAAAGCAAGGATAAGAGGGGAATACTGTGACAGTAACTGCTGTATAAAAGGCAATCATCTCCTATAACTCCTTACCTTCCACTGGAAGATGGATAAAGCCATGATGTAAAAGGATAAGGGGAAGCAAAAGCAAACAGTGTCTATGAATATTAGTCTGTGCTATTAAATAATATCCAGAAGCCATCCCTAGGATCAACTGCAGTCTTTTGAAAACCATTCTTTGCAAAGAATTGCAACATTTTTAGCCATGAGTGACAAACTCCAATAAGCACCTCCAAAGTAAGGTATCATCTAAAGGGGGGACTACAGGAGCTATCCCAGTAAGTCTGCCTTTTGACCTAGGACAATCACTACTGGAATCAAGTTTTCCTTTTAATCCAGCACTACCTGTACTATGAAGTGGCTCTATATCTGGTGACAAAGCAGAGTCTCAGGAGGGTTGGTCAAAATCAAGGAATGAACATTGTATATCACAAGACTTGGTTTCTATGGGCTAGGAATTACACATCAAACCAGAAGCTGCTGCTGCTGCTGCTGGCAATCCAGAAGTCTGTATCTTACTCGAAGGAGACCCTCGACCCACCTCAGTATAAGACACAGACTGAGATGACCATGGACCCATCTTCGCAGCATATAACTTACGGGCTTCAGTAAATGTAACATGATTATCCACCTTTACCTTGCCAATCTCTTTCTCATGTATCCAATGGCTACAAACTCTAGAAGAACCTAAATGTGATCCCTTACAATTAACACAGGTATATGAAGCCAAGTCTTTCTGACAAGATAGTGTGTCATGAGACTTCACACACTTAGCACAAGAAATTTTATTTGTGCAATTACGCACACCATGTCCAAAATGGAGGAAATGGAAACATTGCAAGGGGTTAGGATAATAAGGGTCAACATGGTACCAGATATAGCCACAGTGAATATATTCAGGATGAGTGGCACCCCGAAAAGTAAGGACTAAAAGGCTAGTAGGAGTTTTATCACTACCCTTGTTTAGTCGTCAAATGCCAATTACATTCTCCAATTTCATTTCTAGTAATAGATCATCTGTGCTCATGTGAAATAATTCTGGAGCATAAATGATACCCTGAGTAGTGTTCAGATTTTTCAAATTGAGTCTTCTACTGTCACATTATTAAGAAAAGTAGTCATGTTCAAAAGAGCCCTAGTTTGAGCTGCATTGAAAGTATGGACTAGCAAGCTACCAGAACGGTAGTAGGTGACAGACCTTACAGGTCCACCACAAATACATTCAATCGATTTTTTTATTCTAAAAAGGTTTAGACGGGCGAGGGTTGTAGAGCCTTCACTCACCACATACAAGTAAGAGACATGATCAGGAGTCAAAGTAGGTTGAGAAATCTTAGTAGTAGGCAATGATGAGTCACTCGTAGAACCTGAGGATGCATCTCCCTGACCAGGAGACACGAGCCCCATAGGAAAATCTCGAACAGCTTTCTCTGTCTGACTGATAACTTCACTCAAATCCATTAGGTCCCCATCAAGTGCAGTCGAGCTGTTTTGGTCATGCTGATTTTTAAGCTTTTTGCTGGCAGAAGTACAGTTTTTCAACTTATCACCCATGCCTAACCCGCGCAGAGAAAAGTCGGGCCTAAGCCCAACCACCAACCTCACAATAGAAAAACAGGCAAAGCCTGACAATGAAGAGGCCCAACACACCACAAATAGTGCAAATGGGGGTTAATATTTGGCTGGACACAGGGGCTAACATGAAATGAGAGGTTGTGTTTAACTAGTACTATTTTTCATGCTCTTTACGATGGTACTAATAATTTTTTGTGCTAGTGCGCAGTTATAAAATTCATTTAATATATAATTTTTATGTGAAGACTCCGTGTGTATGTATGTAGCCATGTATGTATGTATGTTAGTGCTCCATGTGTTTGTATGTATGGTAATGCGTTTCATGGATGTATCACTTGTTTTCAGATTATCACATGGCTGGATTGGGCCAATTAGACACTTTGTGTGTAGATTTGGCCAATTAGACACTTTTTGCGATGTGTGCCATAGGAATTTCCTTTGCTTCATGCAGTTTGAGGGCTGAAGCTAGTGAAGGTTTTGAATGTGACAGTTGCGAGATTGAGTATTACCATGCCATTTCCAAATATTTTGAAAATAATGAAGCAGCAGTGGATTGTTTAAATGCTTAGTATTGCCTAACCCAACCTAACCGCTATTATTATAGTTTCAACCACAACTCGTTTTGAAAAATAAAAATTAGGTTTTCCGGTGGTTTCTGATGCGATTCATCCAAAAATGGCATTCATTTCCATCGCAAATTACTCATTTTTGTAAAATCAGGTTTTTTGGGTGGGGGTGGGGGGTAAAAAGTGATTTGTGATGAAAATGACCCCCCTCACCTCAGTTTCAAATAAAAATTATTGCAATGCGTAGAAAATAATAAATAAAACCTTTCCTTTAAGTAAAAAAAATTTCAGTCAATCATATTTATGGAGATATTTGCTTCTGAAATTTTAATTAACAATATCCATTTGACGTGACATCATGTCAAATGCAACTTTTTTTCATAATTTTTTTTCATAAAATATTTTTCTGATTGGGCTATTTTTTCGCTACTCTGCGACTTAATTAGTTGGTTGGTTTTTGTTCTGGCTTTTTTTTTTTCTAATTGGATTCAGTTTGGTCGTGTTTGTGATAGAATCAGGGTTGCCAATTTAGCTAATTTCTAGCTAGATCTAGCGGATTTTAATATAATCTAGTTAGCAAAAATAGTCACCTAGCGGATAGCTATAAATCTAGCTGGTTTTGAAAATAATTTAGTAGATTCTAGCTAATTTTAATTTTTTTTTTTGTCTAGCTTAGAATTTGAAAATCTGATAATAGGAAATGACGTGCCTGTAATGAACTGAGTAAGTTTGTTTGTTTTTTATTACTTTTTTCTGAAGCGATGCTGAAGGAACGATTGAAAATGAATATAAACATTTAGGGTTTACAGAATATAGATGCCACGAAACTGATGCTGCAGTACAGTGTGCAATGAAAGTGTGAACTGTTCAGTGAAGTTTTTCTTTAAATCTTTTAAACCACGGATGTTTTCAACCCCTCAAAATGCCAAAACAAAAACAGTATAAACAAAAATTTCAAAAAGAGTGGCTTAAAAATGAATCTTTTGAGAAATGGTTAGTTGCAGTGGAAGGAAATCCCAGTATGGCTCATTGCAAATTTTGTAAATGCGATATCAATGCAAAGTACTCAGATTTGATTTTGCATATGAAAGCAAAGAAACATATTAGTGCCAATCCTATCAAAATTATGCCATTGGTTCAATATTGTAAGCCTAAGTGCAACGAAACTGCTGGGCTTGAAGGAAGCATTGCCATGTTTATGAGCTGCCATTATGCTATAATGAATTGTGACCATTTAGTTGGTTTATGTAAAAATAATATTAATGATAGTAAAATTACCTCAAAATTAAGAATGTACGGTGCAAAGTGTTCAGAAGTTATCAAAAATGTCCTTAGCATTCATTTTGAGGATGACTTGATTTGTGACATAGGAGATGGAAAGTTCAGTTTATTACTGGATGAGTCAAATGATATAACTGTTGTGAAAATGCTTGGGATTGCTATAATATATTATAGTAAAAAATATAATAGAGTTGTTTCTATATATCTTGGTCTTGTAGAATTGGATAAATGTGATGCTGAGAGTATTGTGGGTTCCTTAAAAAATGAATTAATGAGGATAAAACTAAATATAAAGAAACTTGTAGCTCTTGGTACTGATAATGCAAGTGTCATGGTTGGAGTTAACAATGGTGTATATCAAAAGCTTAAAGCGGAAATTCCCCCACTTATTTTAATTAAATGTGTATGTCACTCGCTTCAATTAGCAGTGTCTCATGCTTCCTCTGAATGTCTACCAAGAAATTTAGAATTTCTAATATCAGAAACACACAAATGGTTGTCCCTCTCATCATTAAGGCAGTTAGCTTACAAAAACTTATACCAGGCAGTTAATGATGGAGAAAACCCATTGAAAATTCCTAGTGACTGCAAAACTAGGTGGTTATCTATTGAACCTGCTGTGGGAAGAATAATAGCACAATGTCTTGAATTAAAAACCCATTTTGAAATTATGAGAAACACTGAAAAGTGTTATACCGCTGAAATCCTTTATGAAATGTACTCAGATGAAAAAAACTTTGCATATTTGTTGTTCATACATCCCATTCTTGATGAAGTACAGCATGTAAATAAAATATTTGAGTCAAAGACTGTTGATGAAGCCAAATTATTAGATGATCTAACACTACTGGTAAAATCATTTGGAATAAGCTGAAACTGCTAACTTCTAAAGTTGATGTATTGAC
This sequence comes from Bathynomus jamesi, assembly GCA_023014485.1. NCBI lineage: Eukaryota > Metazoa > Arthropoda > Malacostraca > Isopoda > Cirolanidae > Bathynomus > Bathynomus jamesi. The sequence goes on from JAJOZX010007386.1 coordinate 194,229, forward strand.
TTGTAATATTGAAGAATTTTTGGATCCTCAGCCCTATTTAGGTTATAAGTTTCAAAATAAAATTGAAGAATTAAAGATTAAAGGTGAGATTACAAAGAATGAAGAAATGTGCATAAGAAAGCAGTCAACAATTTCTTTTATGCTTATTCAAACAGTTGAAACAGAGACTACCAGGAAATATTGAAACTCCAAAAAAATGTATAACTTTTCTCTGTTAGAAATATTCTTCAACCAGTCAAAGAATATAACTCAGTTTCCAAATTGATGGAACATATGGGGCATCTAAAGAATCCATATCTGCTGCTCAATATCAATTTCAAAAAATTCATTTGGTTGACTGGACCAACAAAACTGATACAGAACTTTTTTGGAGTGAAGTATATCAATATAAAGATGCTTCTGGTTGTAATTCCTTTAAAGAACTTTCAGAATGTGCTATTTCAACTTTGATACTCCCTCACTCCAATGCAGAAGTTGAAAGAATATTTAGCAGCATGAATAATGCTAAATCAAAGTTGAGAAATAGAATGGAACTGAAGCTGCTCAATGCTATTTTGTCTATAAAGTTTGGTCTAATAAGGCACAATAAATGCTGCTGCAATTATGAACTCCCTAATAAATTTTTAGAAGCTATAGGAACAATGTCAGCTTATAGTAATAAAAAACAGAAATAGAAACCCAAAATATTTGTGAGCCAGGCCCATCTACTTCCATCTTTGAGGTAGAATAATTTGATAAGGTAAGATAAATTAGTTTTGGCTCTCTTTTGATTAAAATAAATATTTATTTTACATTGAAATGAATTTATATTTTAATTTATTATTATAATAATTCTCAGAAAATGCATTTTTCTAGCTATATTTCTAGCTATTTGGGTAAGAAAAGCTAGCTAATTTTGGCTATAAGTTAGAGCATTTCTGGCTATAAAATTGAATTTTAACTTGGCAACCCTGGATAGAATTATGACATGCTGTTCGTGTGGTTTCGACTTTGAGAACTTGATTCATCATGTGCCCTAGATAAAGACTAAAAAAGTGCATAACATAACTTATTACATTATCATTTGTATAATTTAGGTCTCGGGGGTATGGGGGTGGAGCCCCCGTAAAGATCACACATCACAAATTGATCAGTATAAGGTTCCTAGGTTTTCCATTGGTTTCTGATGCGATTCATCTGAAAATGACATTCATTTCCGTCGCAAATCACTCTTCCCCCCCCCTACACACACCCAAAAAAACCAATTTTCCACATATTCCCCCATATTGTGTGTGTGTGGGGGGGGGATCACAAAAACGAGTAATTTGCGACGGAAATGAATGTCATTTTTGGATGAATCATATCAAAAACCACTGGAAAACTAATTTTTATTTTTCAAAACAAGTTGTGGTTGAAACTATAAATTTACCACCTAACCTTACCAACCTATCCTAACCTGCTAACAGGCTAGGTTAGGTTAATTTGGTTAGTCAATTTAGTGGTTGGTTAGGTGTTAGGTTGGTTAGGTGTTAGGTTGGTTAGGTGTTAGGTTGGTTAGGTGTTAGGTTGGTTAGGTTAGTTAATTTAGTTGTTAGGTTGGTTAGGTGTTAGGTTGGTTAGGTGTTAGGTTGGTTAGGTGTTAGGTTGGTTAGGTGTTAGGTTGGTTAGGTGTTAGGTTGGTTAGGTGTTAGGTTGGTTAGGTGTTAGGTTGGTTAGGTGTTAGGTTGGTTAGGTGTTAGGTTGGTTAGGTGTTAGGTTGGTTAGGTGTTAGGTTGGTTAGGTGTTAGGTGGTTAGGTGTTAGGTTGGTTAGGTGTTAGGTTGGTTAGGTGTTAGGTTGGTTAGGTGTTAGGTTGGTTAGGTGTTAGGTTGGTTAGGTGTTAGGTTGGTTAGGTGTTAGGTTGGTTAGGTGTTAGGTTGGTTAGGTGTTAGGTTGGTTAGGTGTTAGGTTGGTTAGGTGTTAGGTTGGTTAGGTGTTAGGTTGGTTAGGTGTTAGGTTGGTTAGGTGTTAGGTTGGTTAGGTGTTAGGTTGGTTAGGTGTTAGGTTGGTTAGGTGTTAGGTTGGTTAGGTGTTAGGTTGGTTAGGTGTTAGGTTGGTTAGGTGTTAGGTTGGTTAGGTGTTAGGTTGGTTAGGTGTTAGGTTGGTTAGGTGTTAGGTTGGTTAGGTGTTAGGTTGGTTAGGTGTTAGGTTGGTTAGGTGTTAGGTTGGTTAGGTGTTAGGTTGGTTAGGTGTTAGGTTGGTTAGGTGTTAGGTTGGTTAGGTGTTAGGTTGGTTAGGTGTTAGGTTGGTTAGGTTAGTTAATTTAGTTGTTAGGTTGGTTAGGTTAGGTTAGTTTAGTTAATTTAGTTGTTAGGTTGGTTAGGTTAGGTTAGGTTAGTTAATTTAGTTGTTAGCTAGTTTTTTATCAGAATTACATTTTCCTGGTGTAGTTTTCTCTGCTTTGTTGGAATTTGACATTTCTTGTGCAAATGAGTAGAAACACCCCATATTTTGGAATGGAAAAAAAATAGTTTCTATTCATTTGCACAAGAAATGGGTATCAGATTCGAACAAAGCAGAGAAAACTACACTGGAAAAATGTAATTTTGATAAAAAATGTAGCCCCTGTGTCCAGCCAAATATTTATCCAAATGGGTAAAAGCTAAAGTAATAACCGAGAGCTAAATAGCAATAAATAACTAAAACAAGTCAATTCACTGGATCACAGCTAACACGTCCGATCACCATCAACGTCCACCTCCTTTCCAGTTGTGGAAATAAACTCTGTCTATTGGAGTGGGTTTTTATTACCCAAGTTTTGTTTACACTTGACGTCACAAACTAAGTTGCCACGTTCTTTACTTATAAAGTAAAGTTTTCAACAAAAATAAAACAGCATTTCGACTTCACTTATAAACAAACAAACAAAACATCTTGTAAATTTTCACAAGTGTACATTACAGGCTTTGTAAATCAAAACCGTTTTTCTGATGGTGTTTGATACGGTTTGAACGAAGGTTAATTTCGTTCAAAGAACATCAAAAACAATCTTTATTGCGGATCATTCACAATCCATAGCCACTTAACCTAACATACAAGTACAATCTTACGTATACACTGAACTTAATAAAAAAATAAGGCCAACAGAGCCATTTAACCTAGCATACTGTTTGAGTAAACTATGGCTGACGTTATAACTACTCGTATTAATGATGTAATCACTTGAGTTGCGGCGCAACATTTTTTTGGTTGCGCTTGCGCTTGCGGCGAAACTATTTCAGCAGAGTTGCGATTGCGGCTGCGGCGCTACAAAAATCGTTGCGCGTGCCCACCACTGCAGATATACATTAAATGCAAAGGTGGGCAGTTGCGCTTGCACTTGCGGCGCAACTTTTTGAAAAGGGTTGCGCTTGCGCGAGCGGCGCAACTATTTCAGCAGAGTTGCGGTTGCAGCTGCGGCGCTACAAAAATCGTTGCGCGTGCCCACCACTGCACTTGACTATCATGGCCTATGTTCCAGTGTCTTCGTCTTTTGAAATGAATGGCCAGACAATACGTCAATACCTATCAAAGACATGTAAATACTTTGGTCATGTAATTACTCACGAGCTGCAAGATGAACTTGATATCGAGAGGCAACGTAGAGAGATGTATGTACGGGGTAACATGCTAGTAAGGAAATTTGGGGTTGTGTTCAGAATCAGTTAACACATCTTTTTAGAACTTACTTTACTGCATTGTATACATTCCATCTGTGGTGGAACTATACAAAAACTGCTATGAATAAACTCTGTTGCTATTTTTCGTATGCTATGTAAGGAACCAAAATGGTGCAGTGCCAGTTTTATGTTTACTAATGTAACCTACCTACCGGCCAAATGTTAATCCGGAATAATATACAGGGTGTCCGAGAATTATCTGTACAATTTTTGGCTGTTATTAAAAGTCAACCATGAAGTGTAGAAATTCCAGTGTTGTCCCATTTTAGAGAGAATCTCATTAAGTTTTTTCTGATACCAAGTTTTGCAAGTTTTTTAGAAATTCCAGTGTGTCCGAACATTATCTGTACAATTTCATCTCTTAATAAAATTCTTGATAACACACGTAAAATTCTTAAACAAGATTATTTAGAATCTGTATTTTCAAGTTTCTTTTATTAAAGTAACGTTGTTACAAACATTCGATATGTGCACCATTAGTGATTCGCAAAACATCCAATCGATAATCCAAATGTTGCCATGCCATGTACGCTGCAGCATATCCACATCAATTCGCTCAATAGCAGCTGTGATTCTTGCTTTTAAATCATCAATGTCTGTCACCCGCGTACATTTCTAAAAAACTTGTCGAAACGTGGTATCAAAAAAAACTTAGAGATTCTCTGTAAAATGGGATAACACTGGAATTTCTACACTTCATGGTTGACTTTTAATAACAGCCAAAAATTGTACAGATAATTCTCGGACACCCTGTATATAATTTCATTACTAGGGTCCAAAACAGCTCTAATGTTTTATTGTACAATGCCCTGTCTTCAGATACTGTGTACCTCTCACCTATATGGTAGTCTTAGTTCAGACAATTGCTGGTTTACAATACCTTACTTTTGTAATGTAACAAAGATTGTATATGCATATTGTGTTATAATAAGTATTATAAGTGTTACAAGATGTCTCATGTAATAACAATGTAATAAAGTTGGTAGATCCGTTGATAGATAAATGGGTATCCTGGGTAGCCCAGTGGTTACGACGCTGAGCTCAATTGGAAGGTCATGAGATCGAGTCCCGGTGAGGACTTCGTAATTTCTGACTACCTGTGGTGGGTCGTGGTTCGGATTCTACGTAAAGTTGTAGGTCTAAAGTCGAACAAGCTTCACCTTCATCAGAATGAACAATTCGGGCGGAAGCAAAACCCAAGATATATATATATATATATACTGGATTTCAAACATTGGCTTTTTTCAAAACATCCAACCTGGGTTCCTGATATTAATTTTGGTACTGTACAATATTTCAATCTCAAACATGTCTGACGAGTGATACGATACACAATTCAATCTAACTCGCTTTTCTGATCCCTCATAGGACAATTGCAGTGTTGCACACTTTTTTTTTTTTTGTGACATATTTTCGGAGATGAGAATCCTACTATTCCTTGAGGACTTAAGTACAAAAGCATTTCATGTCCTATTCGCTTAAAATTTTTTTTAAATATAAAATTACTTCTCTCATGATATAAGGTGGATTAACTGGACACAGGTTAGATGTTGATGGTAACACTGTATATATCGCAGCCTCCCTATCAGGGGCGTATATTCAGGGTGTGCTAGGTGTGTGCCGCACACCCAATAGATTTTCTGTAAATTAATATTTAATTAACCCTTTGTCTCCCTCTCTCAACTTTAGTCGAGACGAAAAAGATAGATATAGATAGATATAGATATAGATATAGATATATATATTCTTCTCCCCTACTATGGGAATATAAATTTACGTTTACCCAATTCCAAATCAAATGGAAAAGGGAGAGAGCGAGGGATCAGGGTGGAGTGTGCGCGGTCTGTAGACAGAACACCTACCATATATGATAAAGTGGGCGGGGCCTATGTTGCCATGTCCCGCATCAGGTTCATATGCTTAACATATTACACTGCTTATACATGTGAAGCAAAGAAGTTCCTTATATGACGTTATTGCTCACTATTTTGAATTTTCCTCCAAAAAGACGAGTTTATGTGTAAATAAATTCGATGCTTAAAGGAGCCCGTACGAAATTGGGGTTAGATTTTTTACAGTTCACCTAAATTCTCCAAGTGTTTATTGTAATATTGAGAAGGTGGATTGCGTATGCTTACCATATTACTATTAAGATTTATTAATAACTAAGTTAACATGAATTTCAGTTTATATATATATATAATATATATATATATATAGGGCGTCCCAAAAAAATGTGTACACACTTTAAATAATTATAAAGACAGTGTTTATTAAAATACATTTCATTTTCAAAATGTAATAGAATCTACAGACATTATTTAATTGTTTTGTCAACGCCTGTTTTCAAACTGACGTCCGTTCTGGTCCAGGCACTGCTGATAACGCGAAGCAATGGAATCGCAAACATCACGAAACATTTCGTTTGGTATTTGTGTGCATTCTCGTTCAATGGCTGCTCTCAATTCAGCGACTGTTGCAGGTTTTATAGCGTAGACTTTGTCTTTTAAGTATCCCCATAAAAAAAAGTCGTGGTGTGAGGTCTGGTGAACGCGGAGGGTATTCTACGAAACCCCTTCGTCCAATCCACATCCACATCGTGCCAAGTACCACTCGCAATAATCCACTCTTCGGTCCGGATCATCTTCATTAATAGCATGGACTAATCTTGGAATGTAACTTTTCCATTGACAGCGCTTCAAAATGCGTTGGACAGACGATTCTGAAATTCCTACCTCACGACTCGCTTGCCGCACAGATTTTCTTGGACTTTGGTGATACGTTTCCAGTACTCTTTCTTGCTTTGTGGGGCTTGTCGATGTCCGTGGTCTTCCGGAACGCTTCTTGTGGACATTCTGAACAGTTCCATCGGCTTCAAACTTCTCTCTAATTCGAGTGATGGTAAGTCGCGTTGGTGGATCTGTTTGAAACTCCCTCCTAAACTGTCTTTGCACTTCAACTGCGTTTTCACACTTCCAGTAGCATTTTAGAATGAATTTCCTTTGTTCAAAGCTTAGTCTGACTGCCATTATTAATTCTAATGGGTTTAACTTGGAAAGAAAGAAACATCAATTGAGCTATCAGCTGTTAAAGTGTGTATACATTTTTTTGGGACGCCCTGTATATATATATATATATATAATTTTTTTCCTCTCTCTAATTTACCGCCGATTCGTACCTATAGAAAGCGGTACTATCTCGGCGAGGCAGTGAGTGGGTGATGTTACTGTGCTGGGGTGGTAGACTAGGGGAGTGAGTAAGGGTCAGTTGCTGGATAGTGGGTAGGATGGGTATGGTTTTAGATGCGTTGGAGCAGATGGGAGTGAGTAAGGAAGAAGAAAATCGCTTCCGTTGAAAAGTGGGAGCCTTCGGCAAGTATGGATCGTAGACGGTCGGGTATGGGATTTTCAGCCGAGAGGGAAACACCTGCGACGAAGAGCGGACAACTTTAGGCATTCCACCAGGAGGTGTATGACAGTGATAGGGGTATGGCAGGTAGGGCAAAGCGTGGCTGGCGATTTCGCCATAAGGTGTCCGTGGGTGATGCGGGTGTGGCCTAGGATTACTTCTTTATGGCGGGACCGGTGGAATGAGGAGGCCCAGTATCCTATTTGTGGCTTGATCGTGTGGAGTTTATTTTGTGTGGCCTGGTCCCATTCCCGCTGCCATATGGAGCGGAAGTGGGAGCGGAAAGTCGGGAAGTCGGAGAAGGGAAGGGGTCGGGAAGAGGCCGGCAGTGAGCATGCCGTCTTTGCCGTGCGGTCCGCCGCCGCCTCGTTACCCTGGATGCCGACATGAGCCGGGACCCAGCAGAAGGCGACTGTCTTGTGTTGGGAGGTTGTTAAAAAGTGGAAGGTTTGCTGGATGGTACAGACGAGCGGGTGAGGAGAGTTAAATCTTTCTAGGGAGAGAAGTGCACTTTGGGAATCCGAATAAATGACGAAAGAGCTGGCAGAGTGGGTGCGCACAATATCGAGGGCCTCCGTAATCGCGAAAAGTTCCGCCGAGAAAACGGAGGCCTCGCGGGGCAGGCCGACGCCCCGGGAAAGCGGCTGGGACAGAATCAGCGCTGAGGAGGCCACACCAACCTCCAAGCGGGAACCATCTGTGTAAATGGCGACTGCGTCCGGGTGTTGGGTTGCGTGTTCGCGGAAGAGTGACCTGTATATCATGGCGCTCGTGGTATTCTTCGGTAGGACACACAGTTCCTTGCAAAACTTGATAGGGGTGAGAATCCAGGGGGGGGTAGATGCTGAATGAAATGGGGATAACTGAGGGGACGGGCATGTTGAAAAGATCAAGGAAAGAGTGGACCACTTCAGTGAAGTGCCAGCTCCGTCCCTGAGGTGGTAGTTCTGAAACTGCCGTGCCCAGAAGCGAAGAAGGTAGCCTCTGTGCACGGAGGTATGTCCTCATGAGGAGTAGACCCCGTCGGAGGGCGAGAGGGAGATGATCGCATTCCACATGGAGGCTGGAGGCTGGGGAGGAGCGGAAAGCACCGGTGGCGAGGCGGAGGCCTCTATTAAGTACCGGGTCCAGGATACGGAGGCGGGCGCTGGAGGCTGAACCGTAAACTGCACTACCATAGTCCAGCTTCGACTGTACTATGGAAGTATAAAGGCGAAGAAGAGAGCGTCGATCTGCACCCCATGTGGTGTGAGAGAGGTGATCCAGGAGAGCGAGGGGGCGTCGAAGGGATTGCTTTAGGTGCTTGAGATGAGGAACCCAATTGAGCCGTCGGTCTAGGGTCATGCCCAGAAAACGCGTGGAGGGTACCACCTCAAGAGGACTGCCGTATAATGTGACAGGGTAGAGGAAGGGTTGTGGGTCTTCTACTGAAGACCATACACTTGGACTTAGGGATGGAGAGGCGAAACCCACCGACGTCGCCCACCTTTCCACCCGGTAGATGGCAAACTGCATTTGTCGTTGCACGACGGACGGTTCTCGCCCTGCGAAGTAGATCGCAAGGTCATCCGCATAAATGGAAGAGCGGATGGTGGATGGAAGGCATTGTGAGACCGTGTTCATCACGACGGAGAAGCAGAGAACACTGAGGATGCTTCCCTGTGGGACCCCGTCCTCCTGCACGAAGGTGTCAGAGGACTGAGCCCACCCGGACTTTAAAGATCCGGGAGGAAAGGAAGCCCCTGATGAAGGTCGGCATAGCTCCGACGAGGCCCAGATGTCGGAGCTGACCGAGGATCATTGCTCGACGGGTGGTGTCATAGGCCTTCTGGATGTCGAAAAATATTGACAGTACGAACTGTCCATTGGCGAAAGCATCCTGTATGTCTCGGCTGAGAAGCAGGAGGGGGTCAGTGGTGGAGCGGAATTGTCTGAAGCCGGACTGGGTAGCCGGGAAGGAATTGCTACTTTCAAGGACGAACGATAATCGCGTAGCGACCATTTTTTCGAGGATTTTGCAGGCACAACACGTCAGGGCGATTGGTCTGTAGTTTGTGGGGTCCAGGGAATCTTTGCCGGGTTTGGGGATAGGGATAACGTGGGCCTCCTTCCACCTAGAGGGGAAGGCGCCCTCTATCCATATGCGATTGTATAGGTCTAGCAGGAAAATTTGTAAGGTAGTGTGGATGTGCTGGATCATGCCGTACGGAATACCGTCCGGACCGGGACAAGGGGATCGTCGAGAGGCCAGTGCCGCCTGTAGTTCACGCATGGTAAACAATCGGTTGTAGGCGCTGTCTATGGACGGTGGAGAGGGGCTATCGTCAGGGGGGGTTACGGAATCGGCTGCAGAGGAAGAAACGGCGGCGAAGGTAGAAGCAAGGTGGTTTGCCACCGACTTGGGCTCACATAGGAGTCCGTCGTTAGTCCGGAGGACCGGGGGTCGGGAGGGGACATGTCGCCTCTCGACACCCCGTACCTTCTTCCAGATGGTAGTCGAAGGTGTGGTGGCGGTGATGCCGGACACAAAGACACGCCAAGAGGCTCGGCGTGCTGTTTTCATTGGGCGGCGGGCGATGGCCCTGGCCCGCTGCATCTCCGTACGATGGATGGGGAGTCGCGTCCAGTAGAAGCGCCGAGTTGCCTTCTTCTTGGCGCGCACGGCCTCCGCGCATTCCGGGGTCCACCAAGGCACCCGTCGGGCGCGGGGGTAGGCGGAGGATCGTGGTACGCTAGTGCTTGCAGCCGCTAAAACAACGGACTCGAAGTATGCGATGCACTCGTCGATGGATGGGAAGTGGGCAGTTGTAAGGGTCGTATACGTGTTGTCGCGGAAGCGGGCCCAATTCGCGTTGGTAGTAACCCACCTTACCGGTACCCGAACAGTCTGGTCGGGTCGATTGAGCGTGAGTTGGATGGGGAGATGGTCACTTCCATGGTCCTCTCGGAAGACTTGCCACGTGAAGTCTAGGAGGGCATCAGTTGAAACGAGGGACAGGTCTATACAGGTTGGAGTGCAGGTGGTGGCATGGTAGAATGTAGGAGAGCCATCATTGAGGCACTCGAAGGAGAGCTCGGTCATGACAGATATCAGGGTTGGGGCCATATAGGTGGTGTGTGTGTCGCCCCACAAGGGGTGGCGACTATTGAAATTGCCCAGTAGTAGGAAGGGCCTGGGGAGTAGTTGTACGACTTCCACCAGGTCGTCGCGGGAGACTTGAGCGTGGGGGGGGAGGTAGATTGAGCTGACGGTGTACTGTCTATCCAGGGAGAGCCGGACGGCAGTCACCTGTAGCGGGGACCGGATGGAGAGATTGTGGAAGGGGACTGCGTGGTGTACGAGAATGGCAGCTCCCCTTCGAGTGCAGGTAGGAGGCGGGGTGGCGATGTAAAAATAACCAGTAGGGCAGGGCATGGGCCTGGTCCCCAGGATTAGCTCCTGGAGACAGACACACACCGGACGGGAAGTGGCAATCAAGGAGTTAAGGCCTTCATAGTTCGCGAATATTCCTCTACAGTTCCAGTGGACTATTGTGGTTTTCGGGGGATCCATTAGTTGATGAAGGGGGATGGGTAAAGGTGTAGGCGCTAGGAGGTTAGAGTGTGAAGGGAGATATGGAGTTCGCGAAATTGAAGGATGGGTCGGGAGCATGGCTGGCTATCTACCGTTCACCAGGGAAGGAATCGGTCGGCCTGTCGAACCCCGCGGAGGTTGCGGGGTCGAGTCGGCCGAGCGAGACCGGAGGCATGGATCACGGCAGACAGAGGAACATCGTGGGCTGAGAGGGTCAGAAGTGCTTTGACGGGCTTCTGTGGTCGGGCCAGGAGGGGGCACGTCAACCCCAAAAGTGGCGCCACCCCGCCCGTCCGGGGTCTCACGGCGAACCCTAGGTGGTGACAGGGGGTACCAGAAGGACCGGGCGGGCGGGAGGGAGGGAGGGCGCACTCAGGGTAGCTGACAAGGAAGGGGCCGGGGATGTAGGTACTATGGGGGTGGAAGGAGGTGAACCAGAGTGGTCTCGTGGAGGGGTGGAGAAAATGGCATCAGGAGGCAAGGGCAGATCCACGAGACTCGTGGGCGTGGGCGCGGCCGAGCTTCCTTCGGTCACACCGTGCAGCTGCGCCAGGGCCGCATCCACTGGATCCTCGGGGGAGAGGATATTGTTCAGACTGGGTCTCGTCGGACAGGGCGGGTCGTGGATTTCAGCTACTATTGTCAGAGCCTGTCGGGGTAGAGTGGTGGGACTTCTGCGGTGGGGAGAGATGGACATAGTAGACGTAGTGGGCGGTGTGAGGGTCCGAGCCGTCTTCTTGGTTCAGGGGGAAGAGGGAGAGAGACGTTGGAAGGCGGAGGGTCTGGCGACACGCTCCGGCGTCTCCGCCTCGACGGCTTGCTCCGGGCGGCAGGTTCGGGCGTGTGCAGGGAGTACTGGGAAGGCAGGGTTTGGGGTGGATGGGACCTGGGTGGATGGGACCTGGGTGTCCTGGTCCCAGACTCCTGGGGGGTTCGTGGCAGGTGAGGTGCGGGAAGAGGAGGGATGGTGGGGGGACAGGAGACCGTCGGGTCTTGCGAGGATTTGCTTTGGGGGGAACATGGAGCAGTGGCTAGGGGGGGGGGGGTTCGGCGGCAGGCCAGGGCGGCGTGCCGAGATGATAGAGCCGAGAGCAGCGGCATAGGACACCCCCGGCCTCACCTCCCGACTCCGCACCCTGTCTCGTGCCTCACGGGGGCTAAGGAAGTCCGTCACTTGTAGGCCTCGGACCTCCTTCTCGAACTTGAAGAAAAGGCATTCGCGGGATGAAGAGGGGTGTGCGCCTTCACAGTTGGAGCATTTGGGTGTGTTTGGGCACCTGTCAGGGTGAGCGAGTTGTCCACAGTGAACACACAGTTGATGCGGCTGCCGACAAACGGAGCTAACGTGTCCAAACTTATTGCATTTAAGGCAACGGGTCGGGTCTGGGATGTATGGGCGGATGGAAAACTCGCATGACGCGCGGTCTCCCATACCCAATACAATGCGGTCGGGGGGGATTAATGTATTGAAAGTAAGGAGCAGATGTGGGGTGGGGGAGGGGGTGCCTCCCTGTCGGGATGTGAAGCGATAAATCTTAGTGACTCCTTGGGGTGCGAGGTCCTCCAGGAGCTCGTTCAGTGCGATCGACAATAGGCGGGTGGCGTAGATAGTGCCCTGACTTTGGTTCAGGCGAGGGTGGGGAAACGGACACCGAGCATCCAAGGACCTCAGTGACGGAGAATAGGGCTTTTGTCTCTGCGGCTGAACGTGATTTTAGGAGGGAGCCATCCCTCTGTGGGCGTACGTCATAGCGACTGGAGTAGCTGTGGGTTCGGATCGCCTGGAACGTCCGTTCATTGTTGGTCGGGAGGGACCCAGATGTAGGCCGAATCACCAGGAATTTGTGGATACTTGGAAGGAAAAGGGAGGCTGTAGAGACGAAATGGACTGGGATATTCAACGGTCGATAGGACGGCCGTGAATGCCGGCTTCCCCGTCCGCCGCGAGGCTCTCTCCGTGGGGAGGTGGGCTGACGGCGGGTGAGGGGGCATATGGGGAGAGCAAGAAGCCGGGTTGTGGGGGCAAGTCCTTGGTGGAACTTAACTTGCCCGAAGGTGGCTGAAGTGGGCTGGGGCAAGACCCCTGCTCCAGAGAGTGTAGGTCTAAGGGCATAGTCGAGGGACGGACTGGGGTCGGCAACGGAAAAGGAGAGTGCAAGCGTTCCACTTCCACAGGGGGGTCAACCCCATCAGGTTGCGGTCTTCCAGTGGTAGAGGACTCGAGGGCCTGGTTGCCCACCACCCGAGTGTTGAGAGAAAGAGTAGTCCGGGAATGAGAAGTAGTAGTAGTCGTAAGCCGAGGGGGAGAAGTATCCATAGCGAACAAAAGAGAACTTCATCCCCCGCGCGCATCCAGCCACCACCGACTCCAAGGGAAAGGCGAATCGTGGGCACACTTGGTCCCACCACCAATAGATGTCACGCAGGGGAGATACACCCGTACCCAGTCCCTGTGCCTGAAAGACGGCCACTCTCATCCAACGCGCGGTGAAAAGTGGCAGGGACAGGGCTTGGGTTTGGTTGAAAAGGGGTCAAAATCAAGGTCCAAAGAACGACGCCAAAAAAAAAAAAAAAAAAAAAGAGAGAAGCCAGAAAGAATGGGTGAAAGGAGAAAAAGAAAAAGAAGGGAGATCAGCCGGGTCCCCAAACGGGTCCAATGGTCCACGAGGGCAGAGAAAGCCCTTACACCGGAGAAAGGTGTATTCCCACATTCGCCACAGAGGGACGTGCCCTATCGCTCCGGACAAAGCATATATATATATATATATATATATATATATATAATTTTTTTTTTTTTGTATTGGGGCGTTTACCGCCATTTCCCGCTATACGCTAGCGGATATCATGGCGAAGCAGAATATGAGAAAGAGAAACGGAGACGGGGGAAAGGCACTAGAAGTGGGAGGACCGCGGACGACGGGTGAGAAGTCACCTAAAGCTCAGAGAGGCGGCGAGATTGGGAGAGGAAAAGGAAAAGACGGTCAAGCGAAAAGAGAGGGCTCTCAGCGAGCATAAGACGTAAACGATCGGGGAGGGGGAAATCAGAGAGGAACGGGAAGGCGCGACGACGTACTGACGACAGGGTGGGGCATTCCACAAGGATGTGAAAGACGGTGAGGGGCGACTGGCAGGAAGCGCAACGAGGAGCCTCCTGCCGGGACATAAGATAGCCGTGCGTGAGGCGCGTATGGCCGATGCGAAGCCGCGCAAGGACGACCTCTTTGTGTCGGGAGCGGTGGAAAGAGGACGCCCAATATGACAGGCGGGGGCGGATGGACCATAGTTTATTTCCGGTGGCATCGTCCCAGGACTGCTGCCATATGCGGTCGTAGAGGGACCCAGAGACCTGCACATAGTCAGAGAAGGGGAGCGGGCGGGGGAGGGGAGGCATCGAGGCGGCGGACCGGGCTGTGCGGTCAGCCGCCTCATTACCGGAAACACCGACATGGGCAGGAACCCAGCAGAAGGTGACCCGGATTCGGTGAACGGTGTGCAGGACATGGTACTCCTGTTGAATAATGCGTACGAGGGGGTCCGGGGAATTATAGCGCTCGAGCGCTTGAAGGGCGCTCAGCGAGTCCGAAAAGATGGTACAGGAAGACCGCGAAAAACCCGATACCAGACGGAGGGCTTCCAGAAGGGCAAAGAGCTCCGCGGAAAAGATGGAGGCCTGAACCGGTAGGGGGATACCCCGGGAGGTAGGTGACAGCGACGGAGAGAAGACGGCGGCCGCGACACCTGCAGGGGAGCGCGAGCCGTCGGTGTAGACGGGAACATCGTCCGAGTGTACGGGAAGATGGGCCAGAAAAGAAGACGGGAGGACGGTAGGAGGAGACTCCTTACGCAGGCCACGGAGCGCCTGGCAGCGGCAGATAGGGGTGGTCAGCCAGGGGGGCGACAGGTCGAAGGAGAACGGCAGAATAGAGGGTGGGGGGATCCCCAGGGACGAAAAGACGTCGGCCAGGGAGGCAGCGAAATGCCACGTGTCAGGCCGGGGTAGCGCCTGGGAGATCGCGGAGAAGAGTAGGGACCTCGGGAGGCGGCAGATGCGAAGTAACACTTCGCCATGAGAAGGCCCCGGCGAAGGGGCAGGGGGGGGGTGTCCGCAGTCCACCTGAAGACTAGCGACAGGGGAAGAGAGGAAGGCACCCGACGCCAGGCGAAGGCCACGGTGGAGAAGAGGATCCAGCATACGGAGTGCCGGAGAGGAGGCGGAGCTGTAGACCACACAGCCGTAGTCGATGCGGGATTGCACCAGGGAGGTGTACAGGCGCAGCAGAGTACGCCTGTCCGCCCCCAGGTCATGTGGGACAGGTGACTCAAAAGGGAGAGGGTGCGGCGAGATGATTGCCGCAACCGCCTAAGGTGTGGAACCCAACCGAAAAATTCGTCGAGGGTCATACCCAGGAATCGAACGGATGGGACGAGGGGAAGAGGAGTGCCGGCAAGGGTAAGGGCGAAGGTATGCGACAGACGGAGGCGCCGAGGACGGAAAAGCATACTGGAAGACTTAGAGGGTGAGAAAGCATAGCCAACCGAGGACGCCCAGCGAACCACCGCGTTGATGGCTAGCTGGAGTCGACGTTCAGCCAAAGACGGGAGGCGGCCAGAGCAATAGATAGCCAGGTCATCGGCATAGAGGGAGCTACGAACGGAAGTAGGCAGGACCGTAGCGACTGTGTTCATCACTAGTGAGAAACACACGACGCTAAGGACACTACCCTGAGGGACACCCTCCTCCAACGGAAAGCGGTCAGAGAGGGTAGAACCGATGCGGACGCGGAAAGAACGGGGGACAAGAAGTTATAAATAAAGGAGGGAGAAAGCCTACGAAACCCAGGGAGCGTAAGCAGTCAAAGACCGCGCTCCGCCGAGTAGTATCGTAGGCCTTCTGGAGGTCGAAAAAGACGGCGAGTACAAAGTGACGCCGGGAGAAAGCCTCCTGCACGTCGTGGCTAAGGAGGAGGAGGGGGTCGGTGGTAGACCGGAAGCGCCGGAAACCAGCCTGGGTAGCAGGGTATTGGTCCTCGCCTCCAAGGTAAGAGACAGCCGCGAGGCGACCATCGCCTCCATAACCTTGCAGGCGCACAGCATGTCAGGGAAATGGGGCGATAGTTCGACGGGAGTGAGGGGTCTTTATCGGGCTTCGGGATGGGGACGACGATGGACTCACGCCACCGGTCCGGAATGAACCCTCCAACCAAATCCGGTTATAGAGGTCCAGTACAAAGCTGAGAGCAGAGGGGTGGAGGTGCCGTAACAAGTCATAGGGGATATTATCGGGGCCGGGTGCGGAGGAGGTCGGGGCGGAGGGCCTCCCGAAGCTCGTCATGCGGAAGAGGTGATTATAGGGGTCATCCCTATGAGGTGGAAAATCCGGTGGGTCGCGGCGGGAATGGGGGGAATCGGAACTGGAGATGGCTGCGAAGTGCGCGCGAGCGAGTGCGTTCGCGACGGCCTCCGGATCGGAGACGAACTCGTCGTCCCCGACCCGAAGCACCGGGGGTCGAGGGGGGACACGGGTCCCCTCAAAGCTACGCACCTTGCGCCAAACAGTCGAGGGGGCAGTCGTGGAGGAGATCCCGGACACGTAACTCCGCCAGGAGGTACGCCGGGCCAGTTTCAGGACCCGACGGCCACTGCCTCAGGCGCTGAAACTCGATCTTGTGCTCCAGCTGGCGGGTTCCGGTAGAAGCGGCGGCCGGCACGGCGCCGCTCCTGAAACGGCATGGGAGCACTCTGGGGTCCACCATGGGACGCTTCGCGGCCTGGGGGAGCCAGAGGTACGGGGGATGCAACTGGCGGCAGCAGGAGAGGATCTTACTCCGAGGAAGGCGAGGGCCTCACTGACGGAGGGAAAGGCAGGAATTGATGGCGAGATCGCCGTGCCCCTCGCGTATGAGGCCCAGTCTGCTCGGGCGAACAGCCAGCGCGGGCGGACAGAGGTGGGGGGGAGGAGACGGGTCGGGGTAAGACACACTGGGAAATGGTCACTGCCGGAAGAATCCGGCAGGACCTCCCAGGTGAACTCCGTCACGATTCGAGGGAACAGGGAAAGGTCGATACAGGTGAAACTGTCGTGGGCCGAGTGAAGGCAGGTTGGGGAGCCATCGTTCGGAAAGGTGAACTCGAGCTCGTCCATAAGGGAGAGAGGGTCCCGGAGAGAAAGGTGGAGCAAACGTCCCCCCAGGCCGGGTCCCGACTGTTGAAGTCCCGAGAATCAGGAAAGGCGGGGAAGCTGAAGAATTAGGTCACGGAGAGAATCGGGTGGAGGGCGTACGTTAGGGGAGAGGTAAAGAGAAGACCGTGAGCTGGCGCCCAAGGAAAGGCGCACGGCCACAGCTTGCAGGACTGTACGGAGCGGGAGGGGGCGGAAAGGACGGAGCGGTGCACGAAGACGCGGCGCCCCCCTCCCCGCCCATCGAGAGGCGGGGAAGGGAGCCCGCAGTAACCGGACACTCGAGGGAGGGAACGGGATCCAGAATCGTCTCCTGAAGGCAGAAACACGCCGGACACCTGGAGGCCAGGAGAGAGGAGAGACTCTCGAGGCCTACCAGGAGCCCGCGGATGTTCCACTGCAGGAGCGAGGTATAGGGAGGGGTAGGAAAGTCAGCGTAAAGGATGGTTATGGGGTGGGTGGCCCGAGATTAAAGAGGGAATCGGAAAGCCCCGGAGTTCAGCGAGGGACGCCGAACGAGGGCGAAGGCGAGGGTCACCCCGACGAGGGGGCGATGTGGAACCAGACGCCGGCAAGTCCTCCAGAAGAGGAGTCTCCCGGACGTCCGGGGGAGAGCGATGCAGAGAAGGGGATGAGAGGTATCCAGAATGCCCCTCCCTTCACCGGAGGTGCGGGGGAGGCAGGACTACGAGGGGGAGTGGAAAATAATACCTCACCCAGAGGCATTGGCAGGTCGAGGAGAGAGATGGGGCGGGTCAAGCGCGGGGGCGTGCACGTCCCACCCACCCACCAGGCGGGCGAGTTCCCCCTCCAGTGGGTCCATCGACCGGGCCGGAGAGGGGTGTATCTCAGCCCCCACCACGAGGGCCGTCGGGGACCCCAGGGGGGAGCGTGCATAACGGTTGCGCAGTGGGGATGGTGAGGACACCGGGGCGGTAGGGCGAAGGGGGCGTTTGTGTTTGGGAGAGGAAGGTGATGCGAGGCTTATGGCTTCGAACCTTTCGGGGTCACCACTGGCGCGGCGCTTGCGGTCCCTACCCCTCCGTCGTGCGGCCCGCATGGGTGACGGCGGGTCACGATCCGGAATGGGGGTGGCCGAAGGCGCCGGTGGAGAGGGCGTAGAAGGGGCAGGGGGATTGCCGACGAAGCATCGGCGTTCGCGGGGGGAGCACGTGGGGACGCGCTGGTAGCCCGGGGAGCCGCGGTAGGAGTCCGCTGGGCGGCAGAGGATGGACTGGGAGTAGCGGACACGGTGGGTGGAGGCGCGTTGGGAACCGCCGGTGAGGACGGGGTCCGGGAACGGAGAACCTCGGCGTACGAGGCACCACGCCAGGCCTCGCAGCCACGCAACCGGTCCCGCGCCTCCCGAGCGCTGAGAAAACTCTGATGAACAGAGGGCCCGAACCTCCCTTTCAAAGAGGAAGGACGGGCAAGAGCGGGATGAAGCAGGGTGTGGTCCATGGCAGTTGGTGCAGGAAGGCGGAGCAGTACAGGGCAAGGGGTGGGGAGGGCCGCCGCAACGGACACACAACGGGGCCGGCTGACGGCAGGAGCTGCTCACGTGGCCAAACCTATTGCACTGAAAACAGCGCGTAGGATCTGGCACGTATGGTCGTACTGAGAATTCGCACGGTCTACAACACCCAATGGGTAAACTGTTAGTTTTTCAATAGACATCAAGCCATCTCACATTTCTACCCGAATTAATTCAATAAGGAATTTCGTGAGAATATAGGAACTAAAACTCGCATTCTCACCTTAGTATCTATGTTACCTACCCATTAATTCTCACAAGGATATAGCCCTTTCCGTAGCCCAATGTTTGCAATGCTCAGAAAATGGCTGGATAGGACCTATAGGGAGGTTCGTTAAGCCCCAAAAAGAAGAATACCGCCTTATTTTCATTTATTTTGGTGCTCTATATATATGCTCGTATCACTTCTTTACGTGAATCTTGAAACGTCACTTGTCACGTCATATCGGTAATATTTTTTCTTTTTAAATACTTCCACACTCCCATCTATCGACTAGATAGATAACATAAGTCTGCGCCTGCGTATTGCATTATCGTAACTTACATTGGAGTGTTTTTCATAAAGTAGAATTATCCAATACATGATCTTGCTCTGTATAGTTGTATAGTTTTTTCAAGTGTTTTTCAAGTGTTTTGCCAGTTTAAATGGACTCTCTGCTAGATTGCTCTGTTATTCTGGAGAGGCTCGACGATTCCATCTTCGAGTCCTCCTCTGAACGTAAGTAGAAAAAATTTATATTTTATATTATAACATTTATTTTTGTCTTTATTTATATAGTGTTTACTATGTGCTTTTATTCATATGTGATGATTAGTATGTGATTTTATTAGTTAAACCCTGATAGATTATGCTTGACACGTTGTGCTTTGTTAATTTATGGTTTCGTAATTCTTTTAATAGGTTTTTCTTACTTTATATAATTTTCGTACTGTGAGAATTAAGTAGTTGTGTGAGAATTAACTGGTAGTGCCCCAGTATTCTCACTAAGAGCCTCTTACGGTTTCTGTCCAAATTCAATAGGTTAAAATGTCAATAATATGTCCTGTCCCCAATAGGTTTTACCATAGATTTTAGAAATTTTTAAGATAGATGTGTATATATATGTATATATAGTGTTTATTGATAGATGTGTATGTATATATATATATATTTTTTCATATTATAACAATTTTATTTTATCGTTTATTTATGCAGTGTTTATTATGCTTTTATTTGTGCTTTTATTAAGTGATTTTTTAGTATGTGATTTCATAACTTATACCCTGATAGGTTATGCCTGACACGTTGTGCTCTGTTAATTTATGGTTTCGTAATTCTTTTAATAGGTTTTTCTTACTTTATATAATTTTCGTACTGTGAGAATTAACTGGTACTGTGAGAATTAAATGGTACTGTGAGAATTAACTGGTACTGCAGTATTCTCACTTACAAGAGCCTCACGACTGTCGAAATTCAATAGGTTAATGTGTCATGTCCCCAATATGGTCTTACCATAGATTTTATAAATTTTTAAGATACATGTATATACATATATAGTGTTTAATGACAAATCATATATATATATATATAGTGTTTTACAATAGATGTGTAGTGTTTTACGATTAGAAACAATAACATTAACTTCCTTAAACTTAAAATTAAACTTAAACTTTTCGAAGACGAAACAAATAACGTAGTTAGCGTTTTCTTTAATGATTCAGGAAACCATAGAAAAACAGAATTATTGAAAAACAATTCAGTTTTTATGGATAACTAGTTTATTTTCACCTAAGTTTACTATAATTATATATATACTGTACATTGTTTTAAACATCTTATGATAGGTATGTGTGTGTGTATGTGTATATATATATATATATATTATTTATTTTCTCTTTATTTAAAACAAGTTTGAAAGAATTTACTTTGCAAACATGAGCAAAATTAATATCTTAATGTGGTTCTGCGATAGTGATTTAATTTTTTTCCTTATTTATTACAGGGCGAGGCGTAGGGGCGGAGACCGTAGTTCGGAGAAAACCACCGAGAGTGGAGAAGGAGGAGGAGCAGGAGGAGCCTAGAGGAGGAGGAGCAGGAGAAGGAGCGCCTAGAGGAGGAGCACCACGAGATGCAGGAGGAGGAGCGCCTAGAGGAGGAGGAGTCCCAAGGCCGGCATGGGAGCGAGCCTTGGGAAGAGGAAGAGGAGCAGCTCGACACCGAAGAGGACACGATGGGAGAACGTATGTACGGTAGCGATGCAGGGAAGATAGACGTTTTGAGGAGGAGGCGCACGGATTCCCTCATCAAGACTGGTCACTCCCATGACATTCCCCGCATCGACTTCGATCTACCGTTCCCTTGTGAGGGTAAGTACGAATCTATGAAGGACATCGTGGACCGCCATTCGGTAGAGGTTTCTTCATTGAGCGAACGTCATCGTCAAGAAATGGAGGAGGCATATCATCGCCAAGATATTTGTCGGAGGTATCGGGAGAGCGATGAGGCCACTCCAAGATTCAAGTACAAGCCAACATCATCGAACCGGAGGACTAGTTTATGCCCTCTTTATCACTGCATCGGCACCTTCGTGAATGCCAACCGGCATTTACACCAGGTGCATAAAGATGATGTTATAACTCGTGAAGAGAGGTCATTCTACTTCTCCGTTATGGCCAAGAATACAGAGAAGGCTGCGTTGGCAGCAGCCAGCGAATCTTCGCGACCCGACAGTTCACGGAGCGAGGCTCAGCTCCGTGACATTGGACTAAAGATGGTCGCGAAGAAGAAGGAAGCGAAGGAAAAGGAGCTTCAACAGAAGTCGGTGTCATCACCTGTGAGCCTGACATTCGAACCCAAAATGATCCGTACCTATAAGTGTTCAGTTTGCCATAAAGTCGTGACGTGGGTTCGTCAACACTTTAAAAGAGAACATGGCAAAACTCTCTCTTCTGACCAAATAGAGGTCGAGAGACTGAACACTCTTAAGGAGTATGTGGGCCGGAGAACCCAAGGCAGGAAACGTTCTCCGGTACCAACTACGAGAACCCACGTCACGCAAGACATCGACAGAAGAGCGACGGAGGTGGAAGCATTGGCTGGCGACTCTTTCCAGGACATGACTGAGAACTTCAAGGAGCACGTACGCTCGGCAGAGGTCAACCATTATCAAACGACCAGCATTTTCAACAGAATCCTCTCCCTCCTTGAACCATCAAAAAGAGATTTTTGCTTCAATGGCCTGAAAAAATTACTTTCAAGAGACAACATCTACACCATTCAGAGGGAGGGGGAGAAACTCGGACCGTCCATGAAAATGAAGACTGTTAGGACGGTCCGCAAATTTTACACTATATTCAGCTCACGTACGAGGACACTACATTGATGACAAGACACCAGTTCCTCGTACTTGAAGAACTCATTAAAGTATCCCTCAAGAAGGCCTCTGCCGAGGCCAGGAACAGATAGTCGCCAGACAGTCCGACCCACCTACGGAATCCAATTTACTGCCCCTGAAGGACCTCATGGACTACACTAGTACCTGCCCAATCAAAACGATCTTCAGGCACTTCTTAAGTGATTCCGTCACTGGTATAGCGACAGCGGCGGAATGCACGAGTGCCTGAAGATCAGAGATATCCTCCTGGTCACTATGACCATCTCAACGTTTCGGCGGTCCAAAGAAGCTACAAAGCTAAAGGTTAAAGACGTGAAAGCTGCGATCCAGAGATGGACGGAGGACCGCCGACATGACCGGGAGGACAAAGTAATAATCACTATAAAAGAACACAAAACAAGCAGGTACAACTATGGGGCCTTCTACATCCTGGAAGGAGATGCAGCCCGTGTTCTTGAAAAAATACCACAATTATAAGGCCCCTCTTCAAATCAACGGGTTTACCATTAGACGAGGAGTATTTCTTCTGCTCGTTTAATGGTAAACCCGTTACCCTCCAGTTAGTCACAACTATGATTAAGAATGGATATAGAGCTGGCTACCCTCATGAAAAGAGATCTGTCAGCTCTAGATCCATTCGAAAATCAGTTGTGACTCATGTCCTTGGGCAGTGCCCTAAGTACGCAGAGTCGCTTGCGACTCTTTTAGGGCACGACCCCAAAACAGCCCAAAGACACTACGATTTGTATGGAGGGCAGAGGAGGGGACTCAAACTTATTAATTGTTTACAAGCTCTTTTCCAGAAAGGTGAACACGGGCTGCAGGAAAGGCGGGACCCCCTCCAATTTCGAACAAGATCATTCCTCCAGGATGTCCTCCTCGAGGAAGACGACGAGGAGGAGGGGCAGCACAAACAGCCACAACAACAAAAGCGAAGACATGAGACTCCAGTCCACCCATCATCATCCATCTCTCCACAACGGGAAGAACATCCGCGGCGGCGGCGGAGGAGACATGAGACTCCACCAGTCTGCGCATCATCCATCTCTCCACAACGGGAACATCGGCTGGAGATCAGACATCCGCGACGGCGGCATCCATCTCCAGTCTGCGCATCATCCATCTCTCCACAACGGGAAGAACATCGGCTGGAGATCAGACATCCGCGGCGGCGGCATCGATCTCCAGTCCAACCCCCATCTAGTCGCATCATCACGGCGGATGTGCACGCATCCATCTCTCCACAACGGGAACATCGGCTGGAGATCAGACATCCACGGCGGCGGCGGCATTCATCTCCAGTCCAACCACCATCTAGTCACATCGTCACGGCGGATGTGCACTCGTCCATGTCTCCACAACGGACGAGCCAATCGTCATCGAGCCAATCGTCTTCGAGCCAATCGTTTTCGAGGAAATCGGCCTCGAGCCAGAAGCCCTGGAGCCAATCGGCCTCGAGCCAGAAGCCCTGGAGCCAATCGGCCTCGAGCCAGAAGCCCTGGAGCCAATCGGCCTCGAGCCAGAAGCCCTGGAGCCAATCGTCCTCGAGCCAGAAGCCGAAGAAGACCTGCCACTTGTTCTTGATCCCACTTGGACAAGAAGTGAAATCATAGAGAAAGTAGTCGTAAACTATTACAACAGGGGATCAAGCAAAAGTGGCAGGTCTTCAATTCCTTCCATGTATGAAGGCCATTCAGAGGTTGCTGCCAAAGCGTATTGGCACTAACATATCTCGTGCCAAATTAAAAAACATGTGCCGCGTCATAAGGGACAAACACAAAATAAGATTAAAATAAAATTGACTTTTATACATATATATATTTTTCCTTATTTTTTTTTCTATTTAACCTGTAAAATGTATTTACACTTTGCAAAAGATTATATATAATTATTAAACTTAAACTTCATTATTGAAAAAATATGTTTGAATGATTTTTCATACACTACTGTAGATGATGTTAAATGAAAGTTTTTCTTAATAAACCTCAAGTACAAATTTTACTTGTTTAAACGTTTTATAGCCTTTGGTACGTAAGATACCCACTTTGAAAAGATAAGCAAAGTTAATAATATTTAAACTTATTTAGTATTTTGATAAAAATGATATTGTTATTAAAAAATAATAATTCTATGAACTTGACATAGTTATCCATAACCCTCATTTTCTTTAATGATTAATTGATTTGAGTTCAACGATAGATAGAAAACTAATTTTTTATCGATAACAATTTTATCCTGACCGAATTTTACTATATATATACATTGTTAAACATCGTGTGATATATATATAATTTATTTATAACATGTGAAATGTATTTACACTTTGGAAAAGATTATATATAATTATTAAACTTAAACTTCATTATTGAAAAAATTAATGTTTCAATGATTTTTCAGACACTAATGTAATATGAGGTTAAATTAAATAAAAGTTATTATTAATAAAGGTTGAGCACAGATTGTACTTATTTGAACCTTTTGGTACATAAGACTAAGACTGAAAAGATAAGCAAATTTAATCTCTCTGAATAAATAAAGGAAAATGTAGGTGGAATAAGCAAGACACTCTTGCGTGTGTCTATCAGTTAATGCGACATTCGAATACATCACTCGGTTCATCCTCGAAAAAATGGTTCAGAGATTCCCTCTCAAACATTAGTATATCTTCCTCCCACTTCAAAAAGATGCTCACACTTAGGGTGAAAGGCCACATCCAAAACCTTTCTATACGTGATTGGTCTTTGGTCGTTGATACGGGTTACTCCCGCATCAACTTATACGGGTCCCTTCCGTATCTTCCGATGATCTACGCTGTGCTCTGAAAAGCATATTTGTCATACGCTCTAGTACTTTGGACATAGAAACGTAAGTAGAACGGCCATATAACATATACCCTAATTACTTAGGGCGACGCCCGGAGAATCTGCACTCCGGACTGATTTCACCTCTCATTAATTTATACGAGATTGAGGTAGAGGTTGCCTCTCTCCCTTTCCTTTCGTGTCTGGCTGGCTGGCTTCGCCGGAAGGTGTATAATGACGGATCTTAGGTAGAACTCCGTTCTGGACCACCTAGCGCGTATACCAACAGCACATTTTAGTTTGTTTGGTTACTCTACCGGCTGTTCCAGCTGCGAGTGATGCTTCAACGAAGGGGCATCCTAAAGGATCTCGTAAGGAACCTCGTTCTGGACCGCTAGCTTAAACAACTCCAGTTATACGGATGGCGCTTCTCCCTCCAATAACGGAAGGGAGTGGGAGAGACGATGTTATTCACTCGATCCTGCATGCAAACGCCGCGGGTCTTGCTTGCACGGGCGACCAGACTCGAGAACCTCGTTCTGGACCGCATTCGCGTACACCAAGACCGCTACGTAAAACATTGCACGAGAAAGTTATACGGAGGGCGCTTCTCCCTCTCCATCCTCCAATAACGGAAAGAGTGGGAGAGACGATGTTATTCACTCGATCCTGCATGCTAACGCCACGGATCTTCCTTCCACGAGAGGCCAGACTCAAGGACCTCATAGAGAACCTCGTTCTGGACCGCATTCGCGTACACCAAGACCGCTACGTAAAACATTGCACGAGAAAGTTATACGGAGGGCGCTTCTCCCTCTTCACCCTCCAATAACGGAAGGGAGTGGGAGAGACGATGTTATTCACTCGATCCTGCATGCAAACGCCGCGGAGTCTTGCTTGCACGGGCGACCATTTGCGATGGTGTCTCTCTTCCTTTTAATAATCAGTTCTGCTAAATAATTAATGATACCTCGCAGGTCTTACTAAGTGAGCGCAGCGAGTAGCCTCGAGTAACCATCGTCTACGAACCAACTGCTACACGACAACCAACGGGAGTCGTACCAGCAGTGGTCGGTACTTTCGAATACATCACTCGGTTCATCCTCGAAAAAATTGGTTCGGAGATTCCCTCTCAAACATTAAATATCCTTCCTCCCATTTAAAAAAGATGCTCACACTTAGTGAA